>JAMKCH010038985.1:0-13027 GCA_023653785.1 Ophioderma brevispina
ACATGTAAATCATATATTTAGTGTAAAGTATATACTTCATCTGATGAAAAAAAATGTCAACGTCTCGTCAAGCGAAGCGGCGATGGGTCCGAGCAGTTCATGTTATTTTTACAGTGACTTCTTTTTCTTCAGGCCACCTTAATTAAGGCAACCGAACTTGAGGCATAAAATTTAGATTTCTTGCCTTATGATGAGCACAAACTGCAATTAATACATTTAGATCATTTAGAGCCCATTCATGTCAGCATGGCTCAATACTGTGTGGTGCTGCCCAAAAAGGGAATACTATATTTTCACATGATGAGGTGCATTTCTACAAATCAAACATGTTGTATTGCATTTGCACTAGTGGTCAATCAGACCTGGTGCAGTACAAATCATTTCTGATTTACTGCCGAGGCAATGCACTTAAAATAGTAAGTTTTTCATTAGTGGTCACTGAAATGTTAACTAATCTTAACACATTTAAATATGAAGCCAGCAAAAAATCAAAATTACAAACCTACTTACGATAATCCAATTACCGGTACATACTTTTACGTAGCATTAAACTCGTGCAAGAAAACTAGAGGGCTCTGGTACATCTATGCATGTATGCATCCGTCCTGTCAATTTTGGGTATTTTATGACATTTTCACATGGTCCACCATTTTTTTGGCCTGGGTCACACCACATGGGCACAGCATAATTTCATAAAAGGTGAAGCTCAAGAGTCAAAATTGGAGTCAGCTCAAATTAGGGTCAAACATTAAAGCAACGTAATATCAAACTTAAGGTCTAGGGGGCACTTACCATACATTGGTCAGTGAAGATATTACTGGCACATCATTGCCGACACCAACATTTGAGTATTTTAGACTTCAAGCAGCTGGTCCCTGCCAGTGTGCCCCTGAAAATGGGAATTTAAATATTTTACAGTACAAGACAAAATTTTAAAGAAAAATTTCAAAGTTATTCACTGTTTCTCAGTTTACACCAATGTGTAAATAGCCCTGTGCTGATTTAGTTCCTTAAGATTTACTTTTGTAAAATGATCCTTTGTTTATTGGCAAATCAATACTAATTTGTGCTCGAGTTGTGAAACTTGATGAACCATTCTATGAGAACTAATGGAATATATGGCTTTCTGTTGGTGATCTCAGCTTAGAATGTAATCCCCAGCAAGTCATGGCAAAACTCTAGAGTATGGTAACTCTTGTTTTGGCATGGAATGACCCTGCAGAAGTATGCTAATTAAGTTATACAAAAATATTTGTTGTGTTAAAACTTGTTCTCTTTGAATATTAATGTCAACTACAGCTAAGGGCTTGCAATAATGTTGTATATAGCCTGTTAAACAAAAAAATCACCTCCGGAAACAACAATGATTAATTTGGGTTATTTTCTCTAGAAAACACACAACAGGTGGTTTGGTCAAAGCTTATACCTATTTATATCCTTAAGAGATTTAAGGAAATCATAATTATAGTTAAGACAACAACATTTCAGGCACATTACTGTCACAGACATGTTATTGTCTGGCGTATCTACTCACATGGCACAAAAATAACAAATAAACACGAATACACTGGTTATTAGTCAAATTTATCCACTCTTGTAATGTTATAAATCATTTTTATCATTTGAATGTTTCCTTCCAATGTAACAACAATCACCATCCACAATAAGCGATCCAAGCTCCAAAATGAGCAATTTGCTTGTTAACAAATTAGTCTCTCCGATACAAACATTTCAGTCTCAGGAAAGTTTAAAGTTGACTTGTTGACAGCACCTTGGAGAGTGTCATCCTATCATGATTATCACACTACTAATTACTACAACAGAGATATCAGCAGCAGAGATTTCTATAGCAGTAAAGCTATATGTTTAACATAACGTTTCGGAAGTGACAAATGTGTTTCGAAGGTGACAGGTGCTAACGGAAGGGATGCATGTTGTATAATTTGAATAGTTGTGGTGTATTTTTTACAACTTTTTATTTTACACTTAGATGTTAAGGCATGTTCAACATTTGAAGAAGTTCAAAACATGGCCATTGTACTCTTTAGAAAATAAACCTATCGATTCATTGTTGCGGAAGTGACGAAAATGGTTTTACCGGAAAAGTTAACATTGAATTTGAATTGCGCACACCCTTCAGAGGCAAAGATCAAAATTCTTTGCAACCAAATGCAGCCATCTGGTAGTTGTTACATAAAAAACAGAGAATTCTTATTAAATTATAAAGGCGAACAGTTTGTTATAAATAGGCATCATTTGTTACGGAAAATTCACCTCCGAAACTCGAATTGGCAAAGACGCTGTCTCCGAAAGAGAAGCAAGAAAATGTGTACACCAAATAGCTTTATAGTGGACACTTGTCTGTAAGAAATAATACAACAAAAACTGGTAATTCTTGCAGGCGACACAGTACAGCTTTGAAAAAATAGATGTAATTTTGGGGTACACCAAAGTCCAATTTTGACCACATAAAATGGCCACCAAATCCACAAGAAAAAGTAGGAGGTTGTGTAGCTAGCTGAGCTAGCCCCTATATAGATAGTTCCACAGCAAAATTCTTGAATACTTCATTGAATTAGTGAGATACATAGCATGAAGTGTCAAAACTGAAATTACACCAACTTGATTGTGAAATGGCCATATACATTCGTGTGGAATCAACAAAAGTTTCGTGTGCTGAAAACATTGAGAGACATCGGACGACCAAGCTTGTTCTTTTCAGGAATAGTTTCTTTAATGATGTATCTCAACTATCTGAAGTCAGAGGGGTGATGTTGAAGGTCACATTGATTTTCAGGGGTTCAATATAGGTCCAAATGAAAATTAATATTTTTCAATGGGCTGTTAACTCACTTATTACTCACCTAATGTAGTTATTATTGTACTGGTAGAAACCCTGCTGTGTGACTCAGATTAAACAAAAAAATGACAATAAAAATGTTGTTACATATGAGTTCTGACCCCCCCAATCTTGTCCCAGATCAAAGATACTGCATTTTTAAACCCATAAACTTGAAAGTAAAGGGCTATCATGTTTTTTTGATCCAATTTGAATTCTACACCAAAAATATAGCCCAGATAGGTGCGTTTTAAAAGTTGTGGAGGGTTCCATTACAAGTTATGGCCATCTCAAGATTGTCTTTCCGCTCAACAGCAATTTTTGGTGTGGCCCCCCTAAAATCTGAACCTGCCTGGTCGAAACTAAAAGGTACACACTCAAAGTTTTTCAGGATTTCAAATTTCTCATCATACTACCACACAGTACTAGTAAATCTAAGCCAAGATATATATGAACCTGGAACAAATTGCACCAGAAGGTTTTTTGTATAATATTGTTACATAACCCCTCTGACTTATATACAAAAATCGGCCAAAATCGGCACGGGGAAGGGTGGGCTAATAGCATAATCCAAATTGCGCCAAAGGGCAACTTTGAGGCCCTGTATCGCCTAAATGGTGGTTTTAGACCCCACAAATATTTATTAGTGATACAAATGACACCAAAGAAGCACATAAGCTTGTTAAACGCACTATGACGTGTCCATGACGTGTCCGTGACGTAACCACACAAATATGACGTAATTATTATTATTATTATGAATTATTACGTCATCGGTAGGTTTAGTAGTGAATCACTTGTTCCGGGTTTGTACACATCAGTGACCACATAACGCACGTGGATCTACTGTAGGGGGATCTACTATGGGTAGATCTACTGGGTGGAGTTCTACTGTAAGTGTGTCCTACTGTGGGCGGATCTACTGTAGGGTGTGGATCTACTGTAAGGCGGATCTACTGGTTGGGATCTACGCGGGCGATCTCTGCAGGTGGATCTCTGTGGGCAGATATATCAGTGGGAAATCTACTTGTAACGATCTAACTTAAAGGTGGATCACTGATCGGATGAAACCCAGACATGACTATTTAATTGAATTAATTGACTGAAAGAATACAAAAATCATAAGAACATGAGAAACACTATAAAGAAACATTCCATTGAAATGACTGGGTAGGGGACAAAGCAGGAACCCAATGCGTTGTCAAGCCCAAGTGCTATTTGGGATCTGTTCTTGAAAATATTACAGTCTAAGTAGGGGTATCGGCGAGCATTTTCATTGTCGACAAATCAACAAAACGAACGACCGAAATCGACCATGTCAACACAGTGCTGCAAAGTTTACTTTAGGCCTAGGGGGATTCAATCACCTGTTTTCGGCTGCTGTAATGTAGCGTCACCTTTTCAACAATTTTATGAAAGTTGTGCATAAAATATTTTTATGAAAACTTATGGAGATTTAAGACTTTGCAACGAAATAGACATGTACGCTAGGGCTAGGCTACTGCAACCAATTAGATGAACATCAATAGGGCCAGGCGTCTTGATGGGGCTTGTTCATGGGTTTCGCTGCAAATTTTCAAGTACAGATCAATTTAGCTAAGGCCGACTCAGGAGTATGTCCGCCAATGAGGCGCCTCAAATTTCAACCAATCAGGTTTTTTGCATATACATAGTTTTTTATATGGACAGCATTATTAATGCTTGTCCATATAATAACAACTATGTGAAATATAAGCTCAAGCGAGTTCTTTCGCTATAGAAAACAGGCCGCCCCTCGGGACAGGCGCGGAGGTGCGGAGGGCGCGCGCTCCGGTAAATCTGCAAATCTTGCAAAATCAGCCAATTTTTGGACAAGTTTAGCCTTTCAGCCCCCGTAATTTTGACGTTGTTTCCAATCCTGGATCCGCTCCTGAAAATCACAACCTTGTTTAGAAAATTCCGGAGCCGGAAATTGGTTGGTACACACTTTATCCTATGACACTGTTATACATGCATAAATGTTTAACTGGATGAAAACGAAACTCCCATTCATCTTTAAGCTTTGGAATTAAGCATTTAGGTTGCTCTGTATTTCTAGTTGTCTATTTTTTTATTTCTATCAAAAATGTTATATTCGAAATCCGCCTTGATCAGCCTTTAAACTTTAATACTTCCAACTCACATACGAGCATATGAAAAGTAAACATTTCTGAAGGAAATGTCTCAATCTTTCCGCATATGTTTATCAAAATTTGCAGAGGGCTAGGTCGTAGCAGTTATGATAAAATACCGTGAAAAATAAAAAAGTGTTATCTCTCTTAATATGGGAGCAACTGGTACCAAAGTGGCATCAAAAATAATGCCATATTGGCTAAAGTCCTTAAGACTGCTTTAAAAAACTTGCAAGTAGCTCGCTGAAGCACAATCAAGTATTTGCAAAGTAATCCAATACCATTCATAAAATGTAAACTAATGGGTTTAACCCATTGTGAAATTGTTTTACTGTATGACATTATGAATTTAACAGTGTCCGGCCAGGCTCAAATTGGCAGGTCACATGTTAAAGCCTCAACAAGCATATGCTGAAAAGAGTATAACACCATGTTTATTGTGTCCATTGTACACTCAATCCCTAACTTTGGTTATTAATCAATTATTTTATTACATTTTCTTTAGAGTCACAACAATATTTAGGGCGGTAATTAAAGGGCAGTTATTAGGTTAAATCAAATATATAATTCAAATAATTGTGAATTGTTTATATAAAGAAAAACAATAAGAGCGAAGCTCAGATTCTCCCATATACTCACAATTGTATGTGCCCAATCACACGCGTGTCCCAATTGCTCCCCCTCCACATTTCTTTTACTCAATATTCTTATTTAACATTAAAGTCTGTCAAGGATAATTGATACAACTTAAAGCTCAATCACTTAAAATGGGAGTGTTACTTGTGGAATATTAAACGCCCCACCCAGAGGAAGCCCCAATTCAAGACCATGCCATTAAAACTGACGCTTCATTCTGAGAGGAGTGAAATACCATGATTACAAATCTCATATAAAGGTTGCTGGATGTTTTTTTATTGTTTTCCGTTTTTTTGTCGACATATCGGTATACAAACAGCTGTAGCATGTTCACAATTGGCTAACCCTAAGCGATCGATGGAATGACAATTTCCTGATGGCCGCAATGATAATGGGCAGCTGCCCCTTGAATTGTATTTAGGTTAATTTAGTAAGGCATAATGTAAACCATACTTATTGTTACGTATCATTATCATTTTTGTTTTGTTGTTGCTTCTGTTAGTTTGTTTTTATAGCACTTTACGTCATACTATATTATTCACACCAAAATCATAGTGACGTCAGCGTTCTTTTTGTCACCATTATGAACTTAATTGACTTAATTTGGCATGATGACGTCAATGGTACGTCATAAGGTTTTTTTAACCAGCTGCTCCGATTCTTTGGTATCATATTTCTATCATATTATAATATATTTATGGGTCGAAACCCACCGTTAGAGATACAGGCTTGAAAGATGTCCTTGTTGTGCGCCGTTTGGATTTATTCTAATTAGCCCACTTCCCGATGGTCCGATTTTTTGGCCTATTTTGATAGGATGTTCAGTGGGGACATACAAACAAGATAACAACCAAAAAACCTTCTGTTGCAATTTGTGCTATTTTCATCCATAAGTTTACTGGACTATACACCAAAAAGATAAAAATCCATGACATGCCGTGCGTGCACATCTCGAGTGTTGACATGAATAGACCAGTACCTTCCCGTGGAGAAATCTTGATTCTCAAATAAATGAGAAAATAATTTTTTAAAAGTTTATCAGAAAAATGGAAACAAAAAAAAAGGGGGGCCCCCCTTTTTTTTAATTGTTTATATTTCATTTCAATGTTCAAAAGTGAAACTCATCCACACAATTATGACTTTATTAACACATCACTTGCAAACTCTGATATTCCCAAAATTAATAGACCCACACGAATTACGCATAACACAGCTAACACTCATTGACACGTAGCACCAACTCCACTCCACAGACTGCCACCTCTGGATATTTGTCACTGACACTACAGGATCACTTTCCCAATCGTCCTCATTACATCCCCAAGCAACAAGCAAGCAACAAAAACAACAATTACAAAACGGACTACAGAGATCACAACATCCGCACCTTTAACCGCAACTCAACACGAATCATGGGAAATATCCTCACAAAAATGACCCTAACACGCATACAACAACTTCATAATAACCGATACCAAACATTACAATGATTCATTCCCATTACAAAAGAAGACCCGAAAAAACCTGAATCGCAAGCACCATGATACACACCATTTCCAAGTCAATCAACATAATCACAAGCTCTATAAACATATTGAAGAAAAACACACAGCAACCAACTGAAATACAAACATATATAAAAACACAACATTTAAAAACTGAAATCAGTTTTAAAAAAAACACACACCGAACAAATTCAGAATTCAAAAATGACTCACCAAAACCTGGACCTTCCTCAACAACATTCTAGGCAGGACAGTATCTACTAAACAAATCCCCGACTTTTTCACTCATAAAGTAAACACATAACTTACCCTCTTGTAGAATCTAACGCATCAACGATCACCTTTTACTAATCTGGGCAAAATTTGGGCTAACAAAATTCCACCTTCAAACACCCATTTATTACACACCTTCCAAAAACCACACCCACCTCAATTTTTCTCAACCCGTTACTGTAGATGAAATGCACAAACATCGCCACCTCGAAACCTGGGAAAAGTGGCAAGTTACCGACAAGATATACCCGGATTGCTAACAATCATATGATAACATAATATCGCCTCTTTGCACATATTGTAACCAATCACTTCTCCAGGAATTTCCCAGATCACCTAATCAGCAAAGTCATTCTATTTCAAAAGCAAGATGCACGTGACATTTTTAATTACAGGGCCCTTTGTTTCTTCCATCTTTTTCAAACTACTTGAAAAAATCATGTGCACACGTCTGTCTACATTTCTCAATAAGCCAACATTCTTTTCGACGAACAATACGGCTTTAGGGCCCAAAAAAAGGCGACCTACATGGCAACTCCTTGAACTAACAGCCAACCTTAACCTTGCACTTAAGAATAAACTCACCTGGGGGTAATTCCATGGATCTCTCAAAGGCTTTTGCGACACATTGACCACGACATTCTTCTTCAGGCAAGCCTTTATCATTACGTTGTCCGTGGTGTAGCCTTTGAGTGGGTGTCAGGAGTCACCTAACTAACCGCTCACATTCAGTCTATGTACATTCCACCCCATCATCTATTAAACCTATCACAGTTTGGCGGTCCCGCAAGGCTCAATCCTGGACCCTTACTTTTTCATCATTTAACATGAAGCGACAGTTCTCAACACTCCAGCACACTAAAACTAATTTTATGTTGCTGATTACACCAACATTTTTCTCTCAGACCCTAATGGCTTAGTGCACTTTTTTAATAACAGAATCACGAACTCACAAAAATCACAGACTGGGTTTGGGCTAACAACTTTCTCTTAATGGTTTTGCCAAAACTACTACATGCTTTTCTCTAGACACAACACTAATCACAATGAACACAACCATTGATACCAGACAATCTGCCCCGGTAAACACTCCACTAATTGCCTGGCATCACATCGACGACAAACTAACATGGAAGGAACACATAACTCCATCACTAGCCAAAGCCTCTCACTCAAGGGCATCTAACAGAGTTAAACATCACCTTCCAGACTACACCTTAATCACTAATAAAACTATAGTTCTCCCGACCTTAGCTACTGCACTTATCTGGGCCTCCAACTATCATTCGCGACTTCTCAACTCACATTACACAGAAATGGGCACCGCACTATCACAAACTCACCCTCCAGGAACTCACACCTCGCCATTGTATCACTCGCTGGAAAAACTAAATTAGAAGAACCGCACCGACGTCAAACCGCTCGTCATGTTTTCACATCACAACAACCACCGACCTCCGAACTTCAACAATTACTTGTACCACAAATAGACAAACTATCCACCGCTACAACACCACAGGCTGACAAACTTCATCTTCCCCCTCCTAAATCGTTGTCTGAAAAGCACCTTATTAGTACCACGGCGCAAAACCTCGGAATGGGCTTTCCAGAATCTACCACAATTGCAAACCAAAATACGTTTAATCTCACAAAAAACATTTATCAACCGGACATTTCACAATGATTGACTCCCCCATTCTTTTTCCCCTCTTCACTTTTCTCTACCTCATTTCTATCTCTATCCCCCTTATACTACAGTGTAACATACCACAGCAAGACATTTGTCCATCTGTCCGTACTCCTTTTCCCGTAGCCTGTATTCCTGTTTTTGATTATTATTATGTTACACCACACACACACACACACATATAATACTTAAATTTTTTATATCAAACCTTGTGTTATTTTGTACTATTTAGTGTAATATATTACTTGTAGTTTTTCATAGGGCCAGCCATAACTATAAGCCCCACGGGTTTGTCCATTACTTCTAGCATCTCATATCGCTCGCTATTTCATCTTAAAAAAATGCATTTTTCAATTGTTGTAATTCCTTTCTTTTGGACGATTATTATTATTACATTTACGTACTGTTTTGTTATTATGATATGTTATGCAAATAATGAACTTGAACGTGAAGGTAAGTGTCTTTGGAAAGCTTGTTTTTTATCATTTCAAAAATAAAATTTCAAAGTGTCACACTAAATACACAGATAGTACAGAGAACACTTATAACCTGGTGGGTGGAGTGTGGCACAGTGTCAGAGGCTGCAATGATATGTCCGGCCGCTAATGATCCTATTTCACGTCTCTCAGCAGTTCTCTAAGACAACCCCCCCCCCAATTGGAAGCACATGTAGTGTTCATTTCTTAAGTCCCCTTTTGGGGAAAATTTTGCCCAGCAGCCCAATTTGTAAACCATCCAGCTTCACACATGCAAAGTTCGTCAAACTTTCAGTTCCTAAGAGTCAGGGGTAAATCATAGAGGGGCCAAACATAACATTACCCTCATAGGTTAAAACCTAATTTTTACACAATTGCTTAAACCACCTGTTTTTCATGTTTTTTCAAACGCACGAGGGGTGAGACATGCCAGCCCCCCCTGGTGCCGCCCTGCCTAAACCCTACGTGGGAAATTGGAGAACATCAACCCCCCCCCCAGAAAAAATGAAGGCTGCATAACCTACTGGAAAAAAACAGTGCCCCCTCCACAAAAACTCTGTTTTTAAAATGAGTGTATGGCTGCACTTTAACCCTGGTATCCCTTAACAGGGGTCATCTCTGATTTTAAAAATCAGATATATGAATACATGTGAATCCGCTAACCTGCATATCCAAGTTCCAGTAAAATCATGAATTCACAGCTTAGCCACAGATGGCCTTTATAGTGTAAGAATCATTGCCAAATATTGGAAGTACCAGTATTTATGCACAGACTGTGGCTGTTGTAGCAGATTGTATTTATAGGGATAGTGGTCAGAATAAACAATTTTGTATTGGTTTATTGAATCAAAGTCATCAGGGGTCATTCAAGGTCAACGTAGGTCACAATGGACCGTGTCTATTTTCTGGAGACCGAGGGTCACACGTTCCCGCAACGGTGGCGTGTAGTTGCCCCTACCTTTCTGAAGACCGAGTTTTGTTGTATTGGTTAGTGGTATCAAGGTCAGGGTCGCTTCAAGGTCAAAGGGGGTCAAATGGGGGTACACATTGTGTAGGGACATGAAACTTGGAGGGTGGGGTCAATTATAGACACTGACTATTTTAAAGGTCATGGCAAGGGTTGCATTAGGGTCATTCAAGGTCAAAGGAGTCACAAATGGGAATTTTCTTGAGACCGAGGGTCGAACATATTTCGTGAACCTTGGTGGGTGGGTGCCCCTTACTTCCGAACATGATTTTGGGTATTGGTTAGTGTATCAAAGGTCATCAGGCCAGTCAAGGTCAAAGATGTCAAATGGGGTAAACATTGGTATATGGACATTAACTTAAGGGTGGGGGTCAATGTTGATTCAAAAATCTTAAAGGTCTCAACAAGATCATCAGGCGGATATTCAAGGTTAAAGGAGGCCAAATGATGTTAAACTTGGGTGTTATCCAACAAAAATTGGTGGGCAGGGTTGATTGTTTGATGCCCTTTGGGGGAAATTTAAAGGTCATGACAAGTCATCAGGGGTTAGTCAAGGTCAATGGAACGCACAAAACCCGAGGGTTCATTCAAGCCAGGTAACTCAGACGTTCGGTTTTGATGCTAGATCGAATAATGCATAGTGCAACGCCCTATTCACTCTGTGCTAAGTATTATGGTTTTGGTTACCCACTAAAATGGTAGTTTTTTCATCTATATCTTGAGAAAGAAAATTTGCGGACAACAATGAGAAAAATACTGTCTTTCACTGATAGCAATTTATACACTCCGTTTAAATCAGTGAGGTTCCAAACGCGATCTGAACAGCACCTTTAATGGGAAAATTGACTCAGCATTTAAAAACCTTCAAAATATTCAATAGAAACATAGGCTTAATTTCCTCCGCAAGGTTGCTCAGGCATTTTCCGCTATGATAGCCACTTTATAATCTACCCTACAAAGTAGGTACGGACGACGATCACGCTACGTGAAATGATCTAGAATTTCCTATTCTCCTAAAAAATTCAAGAAACAAGTTCTTGATCAGCTTTTTAATCATTCATATTATTGATAGAAAGCGTTACACGCCGTGCAAAAATCAAATTTTCTCTTTCACATTTTAACTGTCACCGCCGTTATTAAATCTCTTTGCCCTTTAAAGGGGCATTTCGTGATCTCACAACCTCATTTCCCCCAGAAAAAAAAAAAAAATTACTAAAAAAAGGGTGCTCATTTTTATATCATCTGAACTGTTACCTACGGTATCCAAGCGTACCTACATGCAAATCTGATGTTTTCCTCTCCATAACTGGCATAAATGGACAATTTAGTCAGTGGACCTCATAACAAAACTCACAAGATCGGAATCAACCAAATTTGTGAATAAGTCTCCTCACTGATCGCAATTCAATTCACAGTACTTACGGTAACCCCAAGTAGCTTCTTGTTTTTGTCCAATGCCCAAATCTTCATCCCAGCACAGTCATATTTGAATTTTCTCAGTGCCATGATCCACTCTAAAAAAACACCCGAGTGCTATTTTTGTTGTTTGTTCACTTTCAATCCTAATTCAATATGAACAAATGAACCACCATGTATCCCACTTTCAGTCAATTGTTCAAGAACTCATCAGCAGCATCACCTGATACTTTTGACTGTGAGGCAATGAGGTGACCAGCCTCGAGTTGATGTAGCCTGCCTTGCCTTGTGTGGTTTTACCCTTTTCAAGTGCAAGTCCCACGTACAGCCTACACACATGTACGGATTGAATAAAATTCCAACACGCATCATACACAACTATTAAGCTTACCGCATCAGTCCTGCATGCTTTCCAAAAAGACAAGGCCAGCCTGCACCAGTAACTCACGTTCCTATTACATCATTCTTAGGCATAATTTTGTAAACTGAATGACTTGAGCCCGGGGCGGGACTGAGTCAGTTCCAATCAAGTCTTATGGCATCATCTTTTAAAATTTGGACATATCTTTGGTGCCATAAGTTACACTGTTCTGTGGAAGTCCAATGCCCATTTAGGTTTTGAGGATTTTTGAGATGTTATATTTTCCTTAAATAAAAAGAAAAAATAATTTTTCTTTTGACATACAATAGCATCTCTAGAGTCTGTAGAATAATTTGGTCTTACCAATTTGTAACCGATGCTACCATTTGTTCCCAAAAAAGTTCATGTCAACTGTACACAGTTCCTGCCAAATTGGGGCAGCCCAATTGTAGACACAACAAGGGTAGTTTTACACCTGAAAATTTCATAATGTGAACTTTTAATAAAAATCTGGACAAATGGTTTCTCACTGATGCAGAAGACATCTCAGAATGCTACAATATACGTTTAATTTTAAATCATGAATATTTTAAGCCACTTTGCAGCTGTAAAGTTAGAGCAGAAGCTGACTGTGTCTGGCTTAAATGGCACTTTACTACACACAACTCGTCCTGACTAGATAGTCCTAATGATAACACCATCCATTAAAAAGAGTTA
>JAMKCH010038986.1:0-29178 GCA_023653785.1 Ophioderma brevispina
CGTCGTCTGCTGATTAATGTCTCCGTCGACAATAATTAATAAATCGCTCTGTCTCCAAAATGTGCTGATTGCTTAATAATTTTCAGGTGAGAGTTTATTGTATATCAAAGCTTTATAACCATGCAAAAATACAATTTTGAAAAATCTAGAGGGTGCATTCTATTTTTCAATGTGTCCAATGTCTCTTTAATTTTAGTAAAACATGTCAGGGATTTTTTGTAATGAATGCCTTTGAACAAGTTTTGACCCTTAAATTTGTTGTGTTTTTAAAGTTGTGCACATAGAGGTTGTCAATGGTTGAAAAACGGAACGTCTTAGCTTTAAAAAATGTAACTCGGTTAATGCCTTCCATTGGTGGTCCTTTTTGTGGTAAAGTGCTCTTGTGCTTTCATGCAAAAGGAAATTTACTTTTTTTGAGGCTGTATGGTTTTAAGAATCTGTAGGTGTTGCAGATTATTTTGGTGCAAAATCTCAAAGTGGCCTAAATGCGAGTTAAATCGCTGCATCCTGTTTGTCAACTAGCAATGTATTCACTCTGTACAACTTTGTACAAGCCATTGTTGATTGGGTAACTTGGCACTTATCAAGTAAACATACTTTGTGAAGTTCAGATGTACCCGAGTTTGTGTTTTAATGGGTTGATGGGGGTCAGAGGTCCTTATAGTGTCAGGACATTGGTTGCATACCCCGAGGTTTACACAATTTTTAAAAAGACGGAATTCCTATTGAAAAATTGAATATCCTCTGTCTTGAATAGAGTTTGGCCACAACTACACCACTTCCTACGTTGACACAACTTCGGGTAGCAAGATATTTATCACTGCATAAATCTAGATGCCTCTCACAAATCTTTTGTGCATCCTGTTTGTAAACATTGTAGTGTGGAGTTGATTCTTAAATATTTTGAGAGCCTCTAGGTACAATTCTTTTCATACAAAATAGTATAGATATTTTGTTTTTTTTAATAATGGTAAAAATTAAAATAATAGTATTAGAGGCTGTGACATTTTAAGCCCAAATCTACTCTACAATATTAAGTAGTAGATTTCTAAACTATTTGCCATGATAATTTAGATTTTGAGTGGATAATATCATGTCATATTTGGAAATTTCCAAAACTGATAAGAGAGCTTGATTAAAGATTTTATGTACTCTAATCGTAAACAGCTTTTTTTGGCGTCTGAAAGAGAGCCATCGGAATTGCCTTTGGAAAAATTTTGACCCGATGAAAACCAAAACTAATTGCCCACTGTTTCCACATACCTGCACACATTTTCATGCCACATGCATAACCTTCTCACAGTGGGGTTCAAAGGTCAGGTAGAAGTCATTAGAGGTCATGGCCGCAAATGTCAGAATTTTAAAAGTGGCTTGTGTATCCACCATATGTTGATTAATTTTCATGACACTTGGATAGTGTCCTTGGGTAGTGTCCTACTCTTGGTGACCTCATTTACCCCATGTGGTCCCAAATGTCATAATTAATAAATTACTTGGTGTATCCACATATTCGATCGATTTCATGACACTTGATACAGTGGCTTTGGTAGTTTCCTACTATATTGGTGACCTCATGTGACCTGATTTGACCTTGTGGCCCAAAAAAGGTTAGAATTACATAGGGGCAGTAGTATCCATTGGGGTTTATTTCTCTCAACTAGATGACATGTGTACTGTAGAGTTTAGAATTCCAATCTCAGGATTAAGTTTAAGGTACAACCACTGTGACTCCCGGGCTGTGACTAATCCTTGGACAGACTGCATGTTTCACATCTCTGTGATTTTAGATCAAGTATTACAGTATGTCAATGTTTTTGTATAATGTTGTCCTGTTCAGTTTGGGAAGTGTTTGCCAAAACTAATAGAGCAGAACAGAAAGGTGTAGGGATAAAAGCTATGTGGTTACATGAGAAAACATTGGACTAGGAAGGCAAACAAGACAAGAAGTTTGTCTATAGGCTTTCTTGGGTGAATCTTTCTAAAGCAAACAATGAATGTTAACATAGAGTAACACTGTAGCACTGTTGTTCCTTGTTAGGTTGTTGAACTTTTTAAAGTGAAATACAGTTTGACTTGTGTAGTGTGAATAAAAATTGTATCATAGCATTGCCTTTACCTTTTAAGAATCTGGCTTTCAAAGAGACACTTTGTTGCAGTGTTTTGTGGATATCCTATCAATAGACAAATTCTGTCATAGTCGTTCCTTTTTTTTTCTCACCTGTCAGTTTGAGATTGCAGGAGGCTTATACTAATCCAAATTTGTATATGTCCGTTCGTGTGTAAAATGTGCTATCTTCAGTAGATAGCTCACATTAGACACAGGCTTGTGTATAACATTGCTATCTTCAGTAGATAGCTCACATTAGACAGAGGCTTGTGTATAACACTGCTATCTTCAGTAGATTTAGACACAGGCATGTGTATAACACTGCTATCTCCAGTAGATAGCTCACATTAGACACAGGCATGTGTATAACACTGCTTTAGTAGATAGCTCACACTAGACACAAGCTTGTGTATAACACTGCTATCTTCAGTAGATAGCTCACACTAGACACAGGCTTGTGTATAACACTGCTATCTTCAGTAGATAGCTCACACTAGACACAGGCTTGTGTATAACACTGCTATCTTCAGTAGATAGCTCACACTAGACACAGGCTTGTGTATAACACTGCTATCTTCAGTAGATAGCTCACACTAGACACAGCTTGTGTATAACATTGCTATCTACGGTAGATAGCTCACACTAGACACAGGCATGTGTATAACACTGCTATCTCCAGTAGATAGCTCACATTAGACACAGGCATGTGTATAACACTGCTAATCTTCAGTAGATAGCTCATACTAGACACAGCCTTGTGTATAACACTGCTATTTACAGTAGATAGCTCACATTAGACACAGGCTTGTGTATAACACTGCTATCTTCAGTAGATAGCTCACACTAGATACAGGCTTGTGTATAACACTGCTTCTTCTAAGTGTATCCACAAGTCATTGGGTATGGATTGTGATAACACTGCTATTGTTGCTGTATGATGATATTGAATAAAGTTTGCTATGATATGGTGTCAGGATTTATCCAACTGAGTAATGCTGATCAAGGCCGCGTGTATCTACCATACGGACATAACATGGCCCGCTTTGAGGATGGGACGGATTGGGAGCAGTCACGATTTTTCACCCTACTCTTATTCGACACTGACTGTGATGTACATGTACAGTTGCACTCGCTGTACATGGGACTGATGACCTAACGTCCCCTCCAAAGGATGGGATGCTTTCATGATCCATTTACCCAATTGAACCATGGAGTAGAGTGGTATTCTGTATTTACTCAATAGCTTATACAGATCAATGCAGAATTGATAGTACCCAAATAAATCCCAGCAAGTGACCCCACTCTGATTTGAAACCATGATGTTTTGGTAAATTTGTGCCACAGGCAAGCACCCTAACCCAAGGCCATGGTCTCCCACTATAACACCGCTATCTTCATTAGATAGCTCACACTAGACACAGGCTTGTATATAACATTGCTATCTTCAGTAGATTAGCTCACACTAGATACAGGCTTGTGTATAACATTGCTATCTACAGTAATAGCTCACATTAGACAGGCTTGTGTATAACACTGCTATCTACAGTAGATAGCTCACACTAGATCCAGGCTTGTGTAAAACACTGCTATCTTCAGTAGATTAGCTCACACTAGATCCAGGCTTGTGTAAACATTGCTGTCTTAAGTAGATAGCTCACACTAGACACAGACTTGTGTATAACATTGCTATCTACAAGATCGCTCACACTAGATACAGGCTTGTGTATACACTGCTATCTTCAGTAGATATCTCACACTAGTCACAGGCTTGTGTATAACACTGCTATCTTCCGTAGATAGCTCACACTAGACATAGGCTTGTGTATACACTGCTATCTTCAGTAGATAGCTTCACATTAGACACAGGCTTGTGTAACATTGCTATCTTCAGTAGATGCTCACATTAGATACAGGCTTGTGTATAACACTGCTATCTACGGTAGATAAAAATAGATACAGGCTTGTGTATAACATTGCTATCTACGGTAGATAGCTCACACTAGATACAGGCTTGTGTATAACACTGCATCTTCAGTAGATAGCTCACACTAGACACAGGCTTGTGTATAACAACTGCTATCTTCAGTAGATATCTCACACTAGTCACAGGCTTGTGTATAACATTGCTATCTACAGTAATAGCTCACATTAGACACAGGCTTGTGTAAAACACTGCTATCTACGGTAGATAAAAATAGATACAGGCTTGTGTATACACTGCTATCTTCATAGATAGCTCACACTAGATACAGGCTTGTCTATAACATTGCTATCTTCAGTAGATAGCTCACACCAGACACAGGCTTGTGTATAACACTGCTATCTTCAGTAGATACTCACACTAGACACAGGCTTGTGTATAACACTGCTATCTTCAGTAGATACTCACACTAGACACAAGCTTGTGTATAACACTGCTATCTACGATAGATAGCTCACACTAGATACAGGCTTGTGTATAACATTGCTATCTTCAGTAGATAGCTCACACTAGACACAGGCTTGTTTATAACACTGCTATCTTCAGTAGATAGCTCACACTAGACACAGGCTTGTGTATAACACTGCTATCTTCAGTAGATAGCTCACACCAGACACAGGCTTGTGTATAACACTGCCATCTTCAGTAGATAGCTCACACTAGACACAGGCTTGTGTATAACACTGCTATCTACAGTAATAGCTCACACTAGATACAGGCTTGTGTATAACATGCTATTCTTCAGTAGATAGCTCACACTAGACACAAGCTTGTGTATAACATTGCTATTTTCAGTAGATAGCTCACACTAGATACAGGCTTGTGTATAACATTGCTATCTTCAGTAGATAGCTCACACTATACACGGCTTGTGTATAACATTGCTATCTTCAGTAGATAGCTCACACTAGATACAGACTTGTGTATAACATTGCTATTTTCAGTAGATAGCTCACACTAGACACAGGCTTGTGTATAACACTGCTTTCTTCAGTGGATAGCTCACATTAGATACAGGCTTGTGTATAACACTGCTATCTTCATAGATAGCTCACACTAGACACAGACTTGTGTATAATATTGTTATCTTCAGTAGATTGCTCACACTAGATACAGGCTTGTGTATAACATTGCTATCTTCAGTAGATAGCTCACATTAGACACAGGCTTGTGTATAACAACCCAATCTTCAGTAGATAACTCAAACTAGACATAGACTTGTGTATAACATTACTTTCTACAAGATAGCTCACACTAGACATAGGCTTGTGTATACACTGCTATCTTCAGTAGATAGCTCACACTAGACACAGGCTTGTGTATAACACTGTTATATCCAGTAGATAGCTCACATTAGACACAGGCTTGTGTATAACAACCCAATCTTCAGTAGTCATTTGAGAAGCCATTTCAAAGCCACTTACCACGTTTTCTTGTCATACATTATACGAAACTACCAGGTTGAAAGGGTTAACTTATGAATCCACTGTTTACATGGGCGTGGTAAGACCAATTGGTCACCCTTTCAAAGTCAATGATCCTGAAAGCAATCAAGTAAATTGACTTTTTAAGTTGTCCAACAGCATCAATGTCAACAGCGGAACCACTTATTCCGAGGTCTCCAGTGAGCTTAACAAGCTACTCTAACAGACAAAGACATTTCACTTGGGATAATAGCCAGTGTTTAATGCAATATAGCATTGGAAATGGCACTATGCTTAGGGGTGAAGTCATAAAATTATATAACCCCTAATACCAGGTCAGTTTCAATAATCACTCTATATACGCATTACTTTAAACTGTAAAAAGACGTATAGGATGAAGTTGCATTTAATAATGATTAAAGAATTGGCACCTAAGGGTGATTGACCCATAAAAGTAAAAAAAAATATAGCCGGGCACATTTGCCGTCAAACTGCAGGGCATGGGGTAAAGTGCCAATGTAGCAAAAGGCTGGAATTAGCAGGGGGAATGTGTGGCCACAGGTTACTCCAAGAGTAGCAAAGGTAATGGTTTCTGTCGCTGCTGTCTGCAATTTGAGCACATTTGTGGTACCATGGCAAGTTTAGGATGGAAACGTGTCTAGCATTTTCATCTGGTCTTGCGTCTCTTGGCAATTTAGCACATTTAGGGCAAAGCATAGACCAACATAGCAAGTTAAAGGGAGTAGCAGCGATTTGCTAATCCGAAACATCGAAAAAAATCATCAAATCAATTTCCTATTTTTGGTACTGGCTGGATATGCGACATCACCTACAAGTTGTTGGATTGAAATCTGTGTATTAAAGACAGGCAGTTACTTTTATCCGACTCTGGAATTTTATACGTGCGTATCACAATTTCGACCTGAGATCAAAAAAGCCTTTCCCCGTGAATAGTAACAGATTTTCGCGTGATATTGGGCATATGATAATATAGTGTGACCCACAAACAAAAACATTATTGATTTTGTTTCTTCTGTTCTGCGTTGTAAACAGAATCAGCTGTTAGATGTAGATATGAGGAAAGCCATCGCTGTTTGTCTATTTGCGGAGGACGGTTTGACAAATTTCATCAAATACTTCATTTTTTTCATATTTGGTGGGTTTTTCTAATTAAAGCAGTTATATGGAATTGCACCCACACTTATCCCTGAGTTAAAAGTTAAAAACATGCAAGTTCCACATTTTTGCGATTCTCTCACAGTATCGCTAATCCCTTTAAGGAGGATCCGTAGATATCGCATTTTCTTCTGGGGCTGTCCAAGTTTTAAAAAACTAAATACAATTAGAAAATCAGTGAAACATTTTTGGGGCAGGATATGTTTATTATTTGGCGAAATTGACCCCAAATGATGACATATAATTGCATAAACATGGCATGTCAGTAAAAATATGCGACAATTTTTCTTCATGGAAAGTCATGATTGTGAACCCTTTTATAAAAGTAACCACCGTGAAATAAGCTCCACCCTTAGTGAACGAACCTCCCCATTTCAAACAAAAGCTTACAAGAAACTGGCATGTTTGATGAATTTTTAAAAACTTAAACCCTCTGGAATCAATTCAAAGTAATTAATATAGGGATGGTTTGCTTGCTTTACTTAAAGGAACAATACTTAAAGGTCCATGGAAACGGCTGAGTAGACATTCTTAATGTCTACATTTTCTCGTACCTCAACAGTATCCTGAACATATCGCAACACAGATTTTAAAAAGGGAACATCGGAAGTGTCTAAATTTTAAGGTTAAATATACCAAAATGACAGGGCCTTCTCCTGTTTTCTGCGAAAGCGTAGCAGAGCTGGAGTTGGATTTGACCCCTTTAATGACGTCAGAGTAACAAATTGATGTAAACAAAGCTCACACGTAGGCTAACCGCACCGCAACACACACTCCAGATATTCTCACGGCGGTTTCTTTGTTGGGAACTTGAATAATGCTATTCTGTTATGATTATCCTTGTTTTTTTTTTTTCTCGGTCGGGACGGTCGCCGCTGGTGCCCCCGTCGACCTACAGACATTATTATCGTAATTTAAGGCCACCAAATCAAGAAAAATTATGCCATTATGATACAGCACGTACGACGCATATCACGAGAAGTCAACGTGTACGTATGCCAGAAAACTGGGCCACGCGCATATCCGTTCCACGAGTGACATCATGACGAGTTATCGCAGTATTTGTTCTCGGACGTCACTTCTGGGTCACGGCTTGCCAGCGCGATAATCACATTCATTTTGGAATTCCTTTGGAAAGCTTGTCCAAAACAACATGATAGTTATGCCCAAATTTTGTTTATCAATATACGGTTTCTCATTTACTGACTTCATGCAGATTTTACATTGATACCAATAAATACTATGAATGAAACCAGTTTTTGGTGTAGTTTAAGTATGTTTAAAGCATGTCCATGGACCTTAAAAAAGGAGAACCTGTGCAACAAATAATATTATACAATATACGCTTAAATATTATTGACCCACAATCAAGTGGTTTCATCTAAAAACGAGATTTATATACCATAACAATGAATTAAAAACCACCTAGACTGACCATGCGCTATTTAAAATCACGCTATTGTATAACGTGGTTAGGCGGTACAACGCTGGCATGTGGTGGTCATACACACCAGGGAAATGCCACATTATGAAGCGTCACACATGAAGGGGTATGACGCTTTACTGTGCCGTCGTATCCCATAAACACTAGCGCGAATTTCAAATAGCGCCATGGTCAGACAAAATGTTATAATTCATTTTATGCGTTAGTATAATTCTGTTTTTCCATGAAACAACTCGATATGTGTCAATATTATCTTTATTATCGTTATTATATTTTTGTTAAGTTATCTTAGTACGGTTCTACTTTAAAGGTGATGTTCCGATCGTCTGAAATTTGACCCTCAAATCCATTTTATTCCCAAGATTATAAAAATTAACAACGCCGTTTTAGTGGTTAACCATCAATATTTTAGCCACAGTATTGAATAGAGATTTGCAACATGCAGTAGTGCGTCTCATCAAAACCGAAAGTTGTTTCCACGGTACTCATGGGGGGATGTGCAAGTGCCAGGCTTCATATCAAGTAGAGAACAATACACATAAATCGGAACAAGCATCTATTTAAGATAGGCAAATAGAACTTTTAATTTTAAAATATTTGTGTATGTTTGTGTTTCAGTTTTTTAATTTTTCACAAATAAAATAATAAAATTGAGTATTATATGATGAATAATATGCTCTGGACAAAATTTCAAATAGTGGATCCAGTATTTTGCCCTCCCAAGTTCTAACATATGAGCAGGCCAACCCCTTATTTTTGAGTTAAAATCTTCCATAGGGGTATAGCAAGGGTTAGGCTTAGACCCAAGCGGTTACGGTAAATGCTGAATAAATGGAGCTTTCATTATGTAATGGTTTTGTTACATAGAGCACATCAATTGCTGCTGTTAATGTTTACACATCGCCTTTGTTTTAGTATTAATTTTGTGTCCATGGACGTTTGTAAATACTCCGACTACCTACTTGTGATAATCAAGTGCATAAAATTACTTGGCTCTGTGAAATGTGCGGCGCTGGTAGTGCTGAATTGAAAGTTTACCTCCAGGGGTGTAAGGTTAATGTGTGCACAAATGAAAAGTATGGGTTTTTTTTTTTCAGAGGTCTGGTCTTACCTTTCTCACTATGGGCAAGGTGTTATCTTTGATTCAGATTTCTAACATTATAAATCTCTCTGCCATGTGTAATTTAAAGGTGCACCTAGAGAATTTCAAGTCATCCAAATTTTCTGTGATATGTATGAATTTCATATTATTAGATAGCAACTAAGATTCCCTACCTTTTGTTTGTTACAGAATTAATTATAGTGATAACAAAAGGTGATTTGGATGTGCTTATTTTCATAGAAACATATGTTGAATTTCGTCATTTGCGCCTATACGAAATTAGAAATTAAACAATTTTTGTACCAAAGAAACAGTTATCAGCTGAATCCTTACAGATGGGGATTATTTTGATGATAATGCTTTGCAACCAGTTGCCAAATCAGAATTTGTCACTTTTTTTGGTTGGGGGGACCCTGTTATTTGCAATCTCTGTTGCACCTTTAAAGGTACCAGAAATCATTTGTACAGTACTTGCCGCGATGTGGCAAAAGTGTGTACCTTATATTCAGCTTAACACAATATGTATCCTTCTGTTATGCTGGAAGCACACACAACTGTTTTGACCCCATGCAAATCATCTCTTTATTTTTAGAGCAATTTTAAGCAGTGGCAGCACATTTTGACAACTGATATAAATAGGGACTGCGAGAGCCATTACCTGCGAAAATCAGAAAAATCTACTGCGAAAATCAGAAAAATCTACTACTCTACTTTGCGAAAATCAGAAAAATCTACTCTCTCTCTGCGCAATCAGAAAAATCTACTGCGAAAATCAGAAAAATCTACTGCAAAAATTTAAAAAATCTACTGCAAAAATTTAAAAAATATACTGCAAAAATTTAAAAAATCTACTGCAAAATCAGAAAAATCTACTGCGAAAATCAGAAAAATCTACTGCGAAAATCAGAAAAATCTACTGCGAAAATCAGAAAAATCTACTGCGAAAATCAGAAAAATCTACTGCGAAAATCAGAAAAATCTACTGCGAAAATCAGAAAAATCTACTGCGAAAATCAGAAAAATCTACTGCGAAAATCAGAAAAATCTACTGCGAAAATCAGAAAAATCTACTGCGAAAATCAGAAAAATCTACTGCGAAAATCAGAAAAATCTACTGCGAAAATCAGAAAAATCTACTGCGAAAATCAGAAAAATCTACTGCGAAAATCAGAAAAATCTACTGCGAAAATCAGAAAAATCTACTGCGAAAATCAGAAAAATCTACTGCGAAAATCAGAAAAATCTACTGCGAAAATCAGAAAAATCTACTGCGAAAATCAGAAAAATCTACTGCGAAAATCAGAAAAATCTACTGCGAAAATCAGAAAAATCTACTGCGAAAATCAGAAAAATCTACTGCGAAAATCAGAAAAATCTACTGCGAAAATCAGAAAAATCTACTGCGAAAATCAGAAAAATCTACTGCGAAAATCAGAAAAATCTACTGCGAAAATCAGAAAAATCTACTGCGAAAATCAGAAAAATCTACTGCGAAAATCAGAAAAATCTACTGCGAAAATCAGAAAAATCTACTGCGAAAATCAGAAAAATCTACTGCGAAAATCAGAAAAATCTACTGCGAAAATCAGAAAAATCTACTGCGAAAATCAGAAAAATCTACTGCGAAAATCAGAAAAATCTACTGCGAAAATCAGAAAAATCTACTGCGAAAATCAGAAAAATCTACTGCGAAAATCAGAAAAATCTACTGCGAAAATCAGAAAAATCTACTGCGAAAATCAGAAAAATCTACTGCGAAAATCAGAAAAATCTACTGCGAAAATCAGAAAAATCTACTGCGAAAATCAGAAAAATCTACTGCGAAAATCAGAAAAATCTACTGCGAAAATCAGAAAAATCTACTGCGAAAATCAGAAAAATCTACTGCGAAAATCAGAAAAATCTACTGCGAAAATCAGAAAAATCTACTGCGAAAATCAGAAAAATCTACTGCGAAAATCAGAAAAATCTACTGCGAAAATCAGAAAAATCTACTGCGAAAATCAGAAAAATCTACTGCGAAAATCAGAAAAATCTACTGCGAAAATCAGAAAAATCTACTGCGAAAATCAGAAAAATCTACTGCGAAAATCAGAAAAATCTACTGCGAAAATCAGAAAAATCTACTGCGAAAATCAGAAAAATCTACTGCGAAAATCAGAAAAATCTACTGCGAAAATCAGAAAAATCTACTGCGAAAATCAGAAAAATGTGCTTTTTATCAAAGATCCAATATACATGCCCTAAAATGGGTTAAATACCTTGATATTATTCGGTCGTAAAAGCCCATGTCTATATTATTGATTCTATTAAAAGGAGCATTTTGGTATCCACAGCGTTTTGTCCCTCCGACATGGCCTACACAAAAATTCCAGATTTTTACACATCTGGACCGTTGGCCCATAGTAGTATCTGCGCCTTATCTTATGTGCAAATTCATCTACGCTAGAAGAAGTGTAATTTGGTTTAAGACACTGTGACCTAAGGTAGCATGATGCGAACCGTTGTGCATAACATAAAAAGGCACAAAATCTATATGTGGATTTTTGATATCTTTTTTAATAAGATTTAATTAAGAATTGAATGTCATCAGTGATATTTTATTGCATAATTAAATTATGACACATGAAATCAAATTTTGACACTAGAATTTGTTTATAATGTTGTTTGGCATTATTCTGAATTATTATCCTTTCTCGTCTTAATTGCTCAAACTGAGAATCCCGAGAGGATTTTAATAAAATACTTGAGTATTTCTTTATCATTTGGTGACGTATGTACGACAAGTACGCTATCATCTGCACTGATAAGGCCAGGAGTAAAATTAAGGATTTACATATCGGGGAGAATTTATAAGGCTCTTATTTTTTCAACCACATAAAATATTAGCTATTCCTCTTACTAACAAAGTAAAGTACTCTCCAAAACTCTCTGAAGTTTTGTTTTCCTTTAATTCTTTTTTAGATTGCTGGTTTTTAAACAGTCATTGTAAAAAACTTATTCAAAATACTATTTGTGGGAATGAACAGGCATATCGCTGTTAATACCAGACTGATGGATGTTTCTTTGAACATATTAGATGCAATCTATCCGGGAGACATATTACTAACGTTTATCTCATGATTTGTCCTGTAATTTTGGGTTAAGTGGCGAAGGTTACAAAAATACTTGCTTTAACATCTGCAGTCACCGAACCGAACACACAAAAACAATTGCTTGTTTTTTTCCTCTTTTTAATTGTTTCATTACGTTAAAATTTTAAGGCTGGTATTCTGAACGGGGTAGTCGAACTTTAACCAGGGTTTAAACCAGTGTTAGTCCTACATGAGTGGAGCCTTTTTCTTCCAATATACTCTAAATGTGCTGTAAAAGTGAAAGCTCACAACGTGGGCTCACCGCACCGCACACTCCAGATATCTCTCCTTGTCCGTTTCTTCTTTGTCGGGAACTTGAATAAAGCTCTTCTGTTCTGATTCTCCTGTCGTACGGTCCACCGCTGTGCAGGCCGGTCGACAATACAGCACATTATAATCGTAATTTAAAGGCAGATCAATCAAGATAATTAATGCATATTATACAAACACGTACGACGCATATCGCGAGAAAGTAACTGTGTCCGTATGCAAGAAAACTGGGCCACGCGAACGTTCGTTCCACGATGACGATCAGGACGCGTATCGCGTACCGCGTATTTGTGTTACTCGGACGTCACTTTCTGGGTCAACGCTGCCAGCGCGATATCACTTGCATTTGGAATTTCCTTTGAAAGCTTGTCCAAAACCACATGATATGAATGCCCATTTGTTACAAATAGACGGTTTTCTCATACGCTTCATGCAGTTTTAACATTGATACCAATACATAATTGAATGCAACCATTTTTTGGTGGTATTATAAGTATGTTTAAAAGCATGTCCATGGACCTTTAAGCTCTGTGGGCCGGCGTCTTCATCGCCTAGAGTAATAAAGGGCTAGAGGTCAGATGGCCTCTTGAATCCAGCAAGCTCACTGGTGGACGCTTGAACGTTTTCCGCTCAAGCCATTCACACCTAAACTTACAGCATTGAAAAATGCACTTTCCTGTTGATTTCGCCAGGCGACCTCGCTTATAAAATATCCTTAGATATCCAGAACATCGTCAGGCATGTGGTTTGTTCAGAAAGCTTAGCGTCACAAGAACAGGCGATTTTTTTTGCAGATTTCCAAAATGGCTTCCAAATAGCATGGGCTATATCATTTCGTAGTTGCTATGACGAGTGTGACGTAATTAACACAGTAGTAGTTTTGCACAGTTGTAATAATTTATTAGTATGGAACTTTGACCTCGGTAAGGGCGACAAACCAGGTACGCCTGCTTGTCATTTGTATTATGGTAATCAGCGCGAAAAATAAGCGTGTTATGGCCCATTCTAAGGAATAACCGGGATGGAACAGCCAGAGGCCGGCTTCATCCCTACTGCATTACCACGTTTGTGATTGGCTACAAAAGTGCCTAAGTTCATTTGTTAACCATATTGAAAATGGACATTTCAAATCAAAGTTTTCTGCACAACTCGATGACCCCCGATTAAATCGATAAGCATAGGGTGCCAAAATAAGGCGGTTCATCAGACACAACACTATGGGTTACAATAAGTTCATCTACCCAAGGACACAGTTCAGTGTGTTGTACTGTACATACCATTGACATGAACTGGACCTTGTGTGATCTGGGTATCATTATATCATACCCAAAAAAACCAGGGGGTATTTTACATATATTGGTCAATGGAAGGTACGGAACTGTGACAAGGGAATAGAGATTTCACTTGCTCATGTGACAGCTGCGGGGGCGCATTGTTGCAATTTGCCTACACGTAATGTGCATAGTTAGGCAAGCGCTTGTTTGTGAATGTACGCGAGCATATAAGGACGCTCTGCGACATTGCGTTTTCTACGAAACGTTCGGTGTTATTTGATAAGGACTGTAGGCTAGCAGAGAAAGAGTTCAATGTAACTATAATAAAGGGATTGTATTATGAAAGGGAGCTTAACTTTCGACCTGGGTTTAATCCAGGGTTAGTCCTACAGGAGTGGACCTTTTTTCTTTTTTAAAAATACTTGTGAAACTAAATGAAACAGCGTGAGAAAATTCCATGATGGACCCGTAGCCCATCATGAGGAATTTTCTCACCCATACAAGCACAATTTTAGAGTAGTTTGGAAGGAAAAAAGGTTCATCTTGCGGACTAAACCTGTTAAACCCAGGTCTAAAATTAGACTCCCTTTCAGGAATACCAGCCAAAATGTTTTGAGGTTAGATCCACAAAATCAGAATACATGTTCTGTTGTTTGACCAATTTTACCACTTAATTACCTTAGTCTCCGCCAAAAGTGTTGGAAATCTTTTATAGGCCTACTTCCAAAATGCCCCATTCCCCCCTGGGACAATGTTGAATCCTGAAATTTGTTCTTGCACCCTGAAAGAACCCAACAGTGATTGGTGGGGATAGGGACGGGTGCATGGATAGAGAATGTTCAAGCCTTCCCAAACCCAAAGTTTTGACATGGTTCCTTCTATCTCTTTATTAATTTATTTTTAAAGAGAATACCGGCAATATTGGGGCCAAAAAGAGCAGCCGTCTTCCAACACATTTTGGCTAAGATGGTAGCATTTCTTTCATGTAAATGAAGGGAAAAGTCTATCCCCACCTTTGCTTTTTATCCTAGATACTTATTCTGTCACCATGGCTAAATCCCTAGTCACATTCTATTATGAACAAGGACTATGTGGCCTGTAATGGCTTGCTTTAAAAGAAGCGTCATCTGTTGTCTGGCAAATTTTCTTTGTTATTTTCCTTAGCGATATATCGTGTTAAGAACGGCTCAGCTGCCGGAGGCCGTCATCACAAAACATGAATAGGTGATTGTGTGCATCATTGTGTTTTATTCAATTAAGAGGTCAATCACGTATCACTGTCTCACACAGCATATGGTGCAAAGCGATTGTTGAAAGTTTGTGTGGTTAGGATAGTGATTTGATCATGGAATTGTAAAGGTTTCTTTGAACTCTCTAAAATCATGGACTTATTTTTTAAATCTAATGAGACTGGTAGCGGGACAAAACTTTTGGATTTGAAAAGAAGTCTTTTAAACTTAAAACATAAGTTATAATGTGCTATTTTAAGTCATTTAGATTGGTTGTAAATCTTAAGGACTTATAAAGTCTTTTTTACAGACAATTATTTATAATCACGAAAAAGTTTGTCCGGCTAACAAGTTTTAGATTTATAAATAAGTCCAAGGATTTAGAGAGAAGGTGACTTTGAAGCTGAAAGTTAGGCTTTTAAGTAATAGCTCAAAGTTTCATTGCAGTCAACAGAACCCTGAAAAATCAAGATTCAGAAAAATACATAATGCCCCGTATTTTTAAAAGGGGTCAAAAATACTGTCAATTTCACTTTTTTACAGTAAAGCATACTGTTAAATTTGACTCCTCACAAATTCTGAGAGCAGCAACCAGATTTGCACCACAGGACCTGCAGTCCCAAGAAGTAAATTTGGGTTTGTTTTAAACTCCATGTTGTTTCTTCAACAGGTCTCAAATCAAAGTAAAGCTTATAATACTTTTTAGTAGGTTTGAAGTGATATGGATTATACAGCAATCCTGGAAATAAGTGTTGGAAGCATTTGATGCACTATATAGAAACCATATCCCCATGTGCAAAAATGATGATCGCAAAGGAAAGTCATATCATTCATTGGAAAGCAGTGGATTACCCCTTCACCATAATATCCCCACTCCAAATCAATCAATTGTTGGGGGACCTGGCAAGGCTGCTGAATCAACATGACTTCATCAACATTTGCCTCCTTGAGGGAGAGGGGGTCGAAATTCGAGAAAGAGTTGAAACACTTTTTTCAGGATTGCAGTTTCAGTTCTATATTGGGATTGGGCATTGCCCTGGCCTCATACAGAACCATTGATTAATAGTATCTTCGATATGCTTAGAACACACAACCCTTACACTAGGACAATAAATTGGCAATCCGTTATTTTCAAAACATAACTTAAACTTAGAAGCCTAAACCTAATCTTAAAGTGCAACGAGAGATTTTCACATATCGGGTTTGTCCCTACTTTTAAAAAATTGAAAGTACTGCTTTTGCTTTAAAGCGTTCCATCAAAAAAATATCCACATCGAAAGGGATATTAAGCCGAGAAAGAGAAATGTTTCTTGCGTACAAAAATTTTCATATAGAGCACAATACAAAATTCAGGCCTATGTTTTAATTGAAAAATATTTTTTTTTTAAAAATGTTTTTTCTCTTGTTTAAGACATTTCTTTAGGGAAATACAGGCAGAAATCCATGGTGTCTAAATCGATATTGAAGGACTATTATGACACACTATTTGGTTGCCTTAAAAATCTCTTATTGCACCTTTAAGACTAAGCATATTTCATTCCTCTATACCATAAAAAATAATATTCTCAAAAATGCATTTTTAGGGAAAAAAATTAAAAATTGATATTCATAATTCTGTCACCTCCTAACATTTGGATGTTGGGGGGGTAGGGTGTTAGCGCAGTGGGTCTTCCTTCGCTTCGCGCCACTGTGGTCCCAGGTTCAACCCTAGGTCATGTGCGTTTGGTTTCCAGTCAGTCTCATTACTTGGCTGTGCAGGATTTTCTATAGGTTACTACAGTTTCTTCCCCCCCCCCCCCCCCCCCCCCCCCCCCCCATGCCTTCTAAAACTGGGGCTTCGTGTATATGATCATAAATTGAATTGGAAATTGAATAAAGTATCTTTGTGACAGAAAATGACACACGATTATGTTGATTTTCTCTCTTGTATATATTAAATGCTAAATACCACATACTCCTCCAGTAGTTAGTTAGTTTTAGTTAAACCCAAAGTTTGTAAATCCGGTTGGACGCCCGGAACGGGGGTGGACGGATAGGATACACTCACACTCAGCAATTACTGCTGGTTGAGGATTTATTGGAGCAAAAGATAATTCACGGATATGACCTTCCTGATGCCAATCCATAGTTGTCGGGGTGGACCTAGCTTTGGGAACCTCTGTCTGCCCACCATATAAGGCAGAATGTGCTGGATGGCCACTTAAGCTCTCCAGAGATGACACCCTTCTTTTCATTCTACAAGGGTAACCAGCTACCCTCCTCATCAGATTACTTACAAAATCGATGGGGGGACGGTTTAGCCCCGAAAACTGACCAATGGGACAGGTAGTACTGGTTAACAGATACCAGAGTAGCAGGCCCCTAAAGGAACCTGCCCTGACGAATCAGCAGTTTCAACAAAATTCTATCCAGAACACTGTAGCCGATAGATAACTCTTGCCTAAGTATTTCAATAATCAGTCCTTGATGATAGTACATATGAAACCAAACATGCTCCGATATCCTTTCATTTCAGAAGTTACATCAATTTTTAATATCTTTTGATTATTTCCACACCACACATACCCACATAACTATTTTTGTAAAGAGGAGCTAGGTACTTGTAATGAATTGTCTTAATGGGGTGCAGTGTGTCCTAGATTGATAGTACAAATTAAAAGAATCAGACACTTTTTTCAATTAGCATTTGCTTTTATTGTGGATTTTTTAAGAAGAGAGTTTCTTATGCCCTAGTATTTATGTAATTGCTGTATACACTTGGTGTACTGTTCATGCTAGACTTGGTTGCATGAAGATATTTTTCAAAAATTTCTTATTGAAAATTGCCATGTGATATAACTTTTGTGAATTGTTTGTCAAATGTAATGTTAGTCAATTTAAACCATTTCTGGCTGTTGTTGTATACTTCACACCTTGACTCGCAAAATTCGTGAAACAAAAATAACTTGCATTAAATACAGCATATGCTAGGGCATTGCTAGGTATTGCATTGGGGGAGGGGCAGGATGGAAATTTTTGTTCATTTTCATACAGAACTTTTTATTACATAAAATAGGATACACGTAGGATTCTGCCTTCTTTTTTCTAAATAGCAATCTGAGATATTTAAGAATGTTGGTGTCAATTACACACAAATATGAAGCACTATTGATTGGTTTTACCCAGTAGGGCTTATTCATCTGTGTCTATTATGAGCCAATCAGGATTAGATTCCTATATAGGTGGTAGTGGTCGGGGGTTACCAATGGTTTTAAAAGAAAATAGAATGGCCAAACTCAAACTCATAGCCTAACCTCATAGGCACTTGACTTTGGCATTCCATGATCATAATACAGATGGCTCCCGGTCTATAGCTATATGTTATTGAAATGTTAATCTTTCAATTATGACGTATACACTTACAATAGTTATAGGCTACACGTTGCCAGCTAAGATAGTTTTCTCATAATAGGCCCAGTGGAAATGACATCCTGATCAATCAAAACCAACTAGCTGGGCAGAGTATTTGTGTCATACACGACTAGCGGGGGGGCAGGATTGTGTCATAATGAAGGGTTTAATCATTTGAAAACCTCTTGTGATTTATGTGCTTATGGGTTGTTTTTAGATGATGTTGTACAACAGGAGATGGACGAGAGAGGACAGGCCAGTGGGATGGTTCTCTTTCAAGAGCAGAGATTGATGTTCACCCCCCAACCTTATATTTGCATTGTGTTATGCCCATTGATAACTACTCAGCTGTGAGGCCACCATTCATATTTTCCCTAGGTGTGCTAACAAGTGTGAGGGGCATACTTAAAGCTCCTCCGACCCATTTAATGGAAATCTCAGTAAGATCAAATTTGAGTTTTTTTTTTTTTTTTTTTTTTTTTTTTTTAATATTAAATACCAATACTGGAAAATACTGTATTTTTTTTGATGCAAATGAGTAATATTTTGTGCTCAGCATTAGTAACCATTTTATTCATTGGGCGTGGTTTATCATGTTAACAATAAATTTGATTGGAATAGTTAAAGCTCTGCCATCATTACTGGGTAATAGATGGTATAGTGAGTGCAACCATAGCGGTGTAGTCGAATATATGACAGCGCAAAACGGGTGTTATACTGCGCAAATGCAATTGACGCAGTGTGACGATCACCGCGACAATGACTTGTGGTACCTTGGAGTGAAACATTTTATTTGACCACAGTTATTTTGTGGTCTGCAATAAAGTGGTTCTGATAAAAAGTGCCACCAAGTGGTTTAAGCAGGCAATAAGACCTTCAGAGATCGTGCAAAAAGTGCATTCAGACATTGACACATTTTTCTGTTTGACGCCCAAAGATCATCGAAGCTGGGTTCATTTGATCTTAGCAGTTGGGCACTGTTGGGATGGGGTCATAGGACCTCATTTAAAGTCTTTTTTTACCAAATACATTAATTTTATGGCAAAATTACCCTATGGTGACAAAGTATACAGAACAGTAGATGTTAAATGGGTCACCAACATCAGGTTCGGAAATAATAATGTAAGACTATGCCAAGTAAAATCAGGTACGTCCTAACTTTTCAAAAAGGAGGATGCGGGACACCTTTTTTTTGCCTTTTCCCAAAGACATAGATTAGTGCCTTTTTGACAACGACTTCCATATGTGCCCGCAACTCCACCAAAAAATATATAGGTAGGAGGAACAAACTACCAATCTTGTCATAAGTCCTTGGAACACTTGATAAGAGTGTCAGCTATGAGCGATATAGGCTGTTGATTGAAAACTATAAATTAATTGTACTATAACGTTCTTTCCCCTCCCCGTCCCCTCCCAAGCAGTGTTGAAATATAATCTGCAGCGAGATTTGATCATGTTTGTTGTGCTGTGCTCGTGCAACATAGACTTGAGGGGGGGGCCGGAACTTAATATGCACAGGTGTTCCAACAATTATGAACAAGATGTAGCTTGCAACACAAGACTCTAAAAAAAGGGTTATGACAGCAAAAATCGACCAATTATTCGTTTTTGGTTGGGAAAAATTAACTTTTTGATTGCGCCAGGCAAAACCCATGCGGGCGGCGACGAGAAAACAAATCATTTTACTTGGCCTAATGATTGATCACACATTTACTTAAACTTTCATGGAACCACAGCAGGTATACGTTTGCCTTAAAGCCAGAACTTAAACAGACCACATAGATATGTTTCCAATGCTCAGGATCAAGGATGTGATATAAGCTGGATTGCTAGCCCTTTCTTGTGTTTTGGTCCACTGATGGGTGACTGACCATGTTGGATTCTGTGTGCACATATACAATTACAATATTGACGTGTGGGTGTGTTTACTGTGGTGTTTTGGTGTAGGCTTAGTAGGTGGTTTGTGCACTTTGGGGTTGCAATTGTTTATGTGGGCATATTAAAAGTGATAGATGGAAAAATGAGTCCACAAAGTAGTCTGGTTTAATGCAGGGTTTTCACACTGTGGCCAAGAATATCACAGGACCCGACACTTTCAGCCCATAGACTCTACCCATTAGGGTGTTTGTGAGTTCTAATAATACAATTTATGTGCTGGAGCGTCTTATATTGATCAAGAGTTAGCGAGGTTGAATAACCTGATGGAACGTTTGTTAAATTAGGGTGTTAGGCTTCAATTTGAACAATCGCTCACAAAGTGAGATTGTGCAATCGTTGGACCCCTATCTAAATGAAGCAAGTGAAAATTTCACTCCCCAAAGGTGAAATGCTGTAACCCACTCCAAACTGGTGATTTGACCTTTAGAAATAGTGAATTTCCACTCAAAAAGAGTGAAAAAACACTCAAAAAAAAGGGATTTCCACTTGTTTTGTGTGTCTTTCATTTAATCCTCAAAAAGTGTGTCTTCATTGAACTCAAACTAGTGGAAAATCCTTTCTTTTTGGAGTGATTTTCACTCTTTTTGAGTGCAGAATGCCAATATTCCGATTTCAATCGGAAATCCGATTTTTTTTTACATTCTGGGGATAAAATACGATTTTTCTATATTTTTCAGATTTTTTATTTTTTCTAAATTTTTATTGTTTGATTGTAATTGAGATTTTAAAGGAATCTTGTTTATCGTAATCTGATCTCTCAGACTCTGATGCACTCGAAAGTAACATCGGAACATCAGTGTATTAAATAGGTTGCGTGCACATCGCGATTTTGTATAAGAGACTAGCATAATTAGCAAAGCATGTCAGACAACTCTCGATCTTGCTTCTATTGGAAAAATACCAACATGGATATATAAGCGACGCACTAAATGAACTGGAAATTGAATTAAAAGCGCTTGGAACAATTTAAAAGACTCGATAAGTACAGGACACGTTTTCATGGCGTTTACTCAAGAGAAAGGCGATAACTTTGCATTTTTTACTAGGAAACAACTTCCTGAGGTAGGTTGTAAACAGTGTTAAGGGACGGCAAGTCTTCAAAACTTTGATCCATTGCTGCAATGGATCAACATTTAAACGACTGATTGTGGTTGCAACTGTGTAAAGCCTTACGTAGCTATCACGTGAGCCAAGGAAATGAACGCAAACGATAAAGCCCCAACGTGTGTCTTGTATCAGTATCATTATCATTATGTGGGGGGGGGGGGGGGTTACTTTTATTACCGAAAGTTGAATTTGATCAAACAAGCCTGACTAGTAGTGATTGATTTGGACCCAAAACTTTTTTGGAATGACTTTTAATGCCAGAAATGGTCCTTTCCTGTAGCTCTAAATGGGCAGAAACCCTCTGGCTTCCAGGGGCTTCGCCCCTCAACCCCCACAGGGGCGTTGCCCCTGGACCCCAACCCTGGGCCCTTAAGCGGCCCCTGGACCCCCGGCCGTTATGGCATACTCCGGTCGCTTCGCATTTTCATATTCTTTTTCCAACCTCCATTGGCATCTCTGTGAGTGGAAATTTGCTATTTTAAGTTCAAGCCACCATTTTGGAGTGATTTACAAAGTTTTAACTCTTTTTTTGGGAGTGAAATTTTTCACTCGTTTACATATTCGCATTGTATTAATCGACCGCAGGGTGCTGCTAAGCTTAAACCTTGCACTCTCTATATAAATACCTTCCTGACAGGAAAGCCGATTGCTTTTTCTGAAAAAAAAGTATTTGTCTGTGCACTGCTTTTAAGTGGTTAGCTGTGATTACTTGGTATCCCATAAAGATAAAAATTGTAGGCCAATCAAAGCATAATAGAATCCCCCATAATGCCTAGGGTTTTTTTATCATTTAAAGCCTAACATTTAAGGTACAAAACCTGACCCCCCACCACCAGAATAAATTTGAGAACGAAAACCAAAATCAGGTACTCCGATGTTGGAAAGTCTTGCCAATCCATAAGGACCACCAACTAAGGCTGACACTCTTTGCAGTTAACATATCGACCATGCATGTTCCCGTAGAGTGGGTGCCACACGTATTGTCTCAGTGTCGTCCCTGTTGCCCAATCTGCAATCAAGAGCAGTGTTTTTGTAAACACCAGTATCATATCCTATAGATGACCCAGTGGAATGACGTAAAAGAAAATGTCAAGATTTTTGTCAAGGGGGCCTCGTTGGGACTTACATTCATAAAATATATGTACATACATCACGAATCCCGAAAAAATAATACAATTTGATGTAAAATTAAACAAAATAGAGGCATTTTAATTTTTGCTTTTTAACATACGAAGAAAATGGGAGGAGTTTGCGCCAGCTTCATTGATCAAAAGCGCCCAATTGTGCTCTCCTCGTGACGTCAAAAGTGATGACCAAAACATAGTGTTGACTCGAATTGTTATGATGAATGTCATATGATGGATTAATGAAAGTAATAATTAAAAATTTGAAAATAAGGTCAGGAATGACATATTGTGTTCATTTCGTTGTGTTTTAATTATTATGAGTGGCACACTGCGATATGATGGTCACAACGACGTTAAATTATGGATGTCATCAATTTTGACGTCACCATTTGGCCTGCGAGGTGGATTTGTCGGAATCGTTTTCGAGTAAGCGATTGGGCGGAAAATTAAAAGGCAAAATATAATCAACAAATGTGGACAATTTTCAACTTATTTGAGGCTATTATGCAATCTACGTTACGTAAGCTTTCCATCCATACAAATTTCAAAATAGTCAGAATCATGACATATTTCCTGCAGCGATCGGTGGTAACTTCCAAATTTTGGCGAAATAAATCCATAATTTTGGTGCGTGTCGATGTTGTGTCATTCAGTAAGAACCGAGATGTGAAATGTACCCAGATATGCAGGCTTCAGTAGCTGTGCAATATATAGAGGCACAACAATTGCTGCTTGACAATTAGATCAACCCAGGTGCGTTTCAAGTGGCCGTGCAGAGTGCAGTGTTATGTCGACGTACTACATACGCACTAAAGGACTAGAGGGGGTAGGGTACTTCACTTATAATCCAATGTTGAATGAGTTATCCTCATATGGTTTTAGTGATAGTAGTCCTTTAAATTTCAGGTTTTGCGGGTGCAGAGCATAAGAGATATAAGGCAACAAAACATGTGTGCGTAGGCCAACCAACACTAGAGAAACCTGCGACCAACAATTGTTATGCAAATTAGCACAATAAATAAATCTGCGACCTACCCATTTTTCATGTACAATTTAAAAAAAAAGTGCAACACAGAGACAAAAACCATCAAAACAAGACAACAAAACAACTACAGTAAAATAAAAGATTCTTGCCTATGTCATAGCATATTGTATTCATTTTTAGGCAAAACAGTGTGATGCGAAGCATCTAAAAAATAAATTGAATGCAATGGCGTTGAACTTCTTTGCCCCCTACATCGGTAACTAAGCATTTTAGACATCAAAACTATCCTTATTTTAATGCTATGAACAAAAATCAAAAAATTAAAAAACTGAAAAAAATTTTTTATACCAAAATTGGAGAAACTTTAAAATTTGACCCTGTACAAAACTGAAATTGACCCTTTTTATTGATTTTTGCTGTTTTTAGCCTATAGTACAAAACTATTACCTTTGTGAATCCCTGTGGGTAGACAAATAACACGTATAATTTTCAACACGATGGATCAATTTAAAAATTTGACCCTGTACAAACTTTGCATGGTCCCCTCTCCTACAAATGCCTTAAGGGACACCATTTGCTGCACTAAGGAGTCCTGTCAGTCTGCTGGACAAAAATCACTCAAACCTTTTGTATCGAGATGTGTTACAAATGTCTGCATAAGCTCCCGGGTTATAAGGTGTTGATATGACTAACACTAGCAATTTGAGGCAAAATGAGGCATTTTGAATTTTGAAAAAAAAAGGACTGATTTGTGGCCTTTAAGGATAATTTCAGCTTTTTAACAGTGAAAAAATAAACCCATGTTCTGAATGCAAATGCAAATGGTGCGCCCGCAGGCAGACCGTGCCCATCTCTCTGCATTTGCGCTTGGCCAGACTCCTCATATATTAATGTTGCATGGGGGGGAGTTCGCCACATCCTCCGCACAGCGAGTCTATTTGCACTCCCAGCATATGCCAGTACCCATTTTACACCTGGGTGGAGAGAGTAATTGAGGTAAAGTGCCTAGCCAAGTTCACAACACACATTGGCGACAGAGCTCGAAACCCACAACCTATATGCTTATGAGCGAGCGATTATCAACTGCACCACATGTGCCCCCATGTCTAAAGATTCCTCATGAAAAAGGAACAAATCCCTGTCTAAGGATTTCTCACAAAAAAAACCCATTGGAGCTGATCCTTTACTGTATACCCTTTTAAATTAAGACCCCTTGAGCATCCACCTTTCTGGGGGAAAGACTACACTTCACAGGAACAAGTTAGGATTTTAGCCCAGAATTAAAAGGGCATTTGTGATCCACACCTCGTCCCCTCGCCTACCTCACAAAAGTGAGATCTTCTCTCATCTGAACCGTTAAGATTTAATCCATGTGTACATAATCTGATTAGATGTGCAAATTTGGTTGTATTGAGAGAAATTCGCAATTACGGACAGAAATTACACTACAGGGGCTAGGAACATAGGAAACAAGCAATTGCTCATAACACAAAACACAAGAGCATCAAATCAACTCAAATTTTGTGAATACGGTTTTCTCAATGATATCTAGTGAACAATGAATACAAAATGGAAGGGGCGGAATCATGAAATGCACCTTTAACTGAAGGTATGAATATGCTCGGGGAGGCTAACTTGTAGGGATTGTCAATCCGGAAGTCTGATAGTATCAATGATGAGATATTCTTGCGAAGTGACTATTAGTATGATATCATAAGAGTAAAGCAAGAAAGCGTGAGTGTAGTGGCTGCCAACAGGCAAAATGATGAGTATCTGATGTTGCTGCTGTCCCTTGTGCTTGTATTACAAGATAGCTCATACAAAAATAGCGTAATACAGATTTTAAAGGTGCAACGGAGTTTCAAATAACAGGTGTCCCAAAAAAATGTGCAAATTCTGATTTTGGTACTGGGGTAAGCTTTATATCAAAATATCCCCATCTGTAAGGATTAAGATGAGAACTGTTCTTTGGACGAAAATTTTAAAATTTGTATAGGAGCAAAATGTGAAATTCAAGCTATGTTTTCTATTGAAATATAAGCATATACAAATTCCCCATTTGTTTTCATTTTAAGTTATTTCTGTAACCAATTCAAAGTAGGGAGCTATTGGCGTCCTAATCTAATGAAATCACTACATATCACGAAGCAATATGGATGATTGAAATCTCTAGTTGCACCTTTAAAGAACAAGACAGAATGTGTTTTTTCCATTTGCTTGGTTGTTTGTATTTTTAAATTGGCATTTGAAGGGAAATTTTGGTTGTTACCTTAAAAGGTCTGTGTTCCGATATTCGGGAGTATTAGCGATTTTGATATAAGGTGAAAGGCCTTATTTTCCCATTGTCGTCCTGAAATTCCCAAGGAAAAAAAAAGCAATAAACACACCATTTTAATGTTAACCATCAATACTTAGCACAGTATTTGAATAGGGCTTTCCAATATGCATTCTTGCTTCTACCAGCAAAACCGCAGTTTGTTTCTCAAGGTTCTTGATGGGGCTTAATGTGCAAAGTGCGGAGGGCTCTCATATCAAGTAGAGAAAAAAATAGCCATTTAATCGGAACAAGCAACACCTTTAAAGGGTTTCAATATAGGTGGTTTGCGTTGCCATTCCTGATGACTGTTTTAAGAAGTGCATCATGAGTGACTGTTTTAAGAAGTGGCATTCCTGATTGACTGTTTTAAGAAAATTAATATTTTTTTTTAATTCCAAATGGAGGGGGGTCTTTTGTCTCAAACCTCCAAAAACATTCTCAGGAAAATTCTACAACCATCAAGTGGAAATTTATATCCTCAGAAAACCTCTTTTCTGTTTCTTTTAAGGGGATGAGTAGGGGCCTATATGGCCTCAGGATTTGAATTTTTTTTTGGCAGCATATTAGAAAGCAAAAATTTGTTGTGGAAGTTCTTGCCCATAGAGCAGGCTTATATTATCCTGGATTAAAGTGTATCCACATTCTAGTAGTGCAGCCCACTATCCAAACCTGACTCTGAAGGTTGGCTCGAACAAAGAAAGCAAAACCTACAAATTTCCACTCCATTTGTTTGTGCCGGGGGGCACATGTTCCCCAGAATGTTATTCTTGCCCTTCCGAAGAGAAAAGCCATTTTGTTCGCCTGAACTTTGTTCGCAGAGACTTAGTAATCACTTTTCTGTATGTGATGTCTGTCCGTCCGTCCGTCTGTCTGTCTGCCGTCCGTGTTCACAGCTTGTGTATGATTTATCTGGGTTCCATAAGGGCTACGTGATGTAATGGTGGAAAGAAGCGGGGTGATGAGTTATCGACTCCCTGCTGATTAGCTTTGGGGTTAAAATATGCATTATTAAGTATTATTTGCATATTTACGAAAAATTTTCCCTCAGGCTTGTGTACAAAGTTTTCTGGAGTTCCGTGTTGTGGCGTATATGATGTTAATTGGTGGGGAAGGAAGCGGGCTGAGAGTTCTCGACCGATTAGATTTGGGCGTATTGCGGCAAGGCCAACCAAATTGAAATGAGCTAATAATATGCAAAAATCAGCGTACTGCTATAATTTGAAATGGTACAGCGGATAAGCAAAATCATTCACTGCAGGAAGCCTATCATGGTGCGCATCTCCTTGCAATTTGAAAGTGCTGGTAGTCGGCTTAGGTATGCAAATGAGCTAATTAAATATGCATAATGAGTATCTCTGAAAACGGTAACATCGGATGGGCCAACATTACGTCACTACATATGAAGACATTAACTATGCCAACATCTTTTGTATGGAATCCTAATTGGGTTCTCAAAGGTATGTGGGCCAATTATTTAAATTAAAGGGAATTTTTTGATAACATTATCAAATTAAAATATTGGAATTGCTGTTGTGTATTGCTGAATAGACATGGAATATGCAAATTCATCACTTACATGAGACTTCTAATGCCGTACATCTTTTGTGGTGAAGTCTATAGTGGGTTCAAAGTGCATGCGGGCCAAATAAAGGGGCAGGTTTGATGCAATTGATTCTAATTAATATGCGTAAGTGCTGTTGTAGCTGAAACATTACATTGGATATGCAAAATTCCTGTGCTCATGGACAGACTGTTATGCCATACATTCTTTTGTGTGAATCATAAGTGGGTCACAAGCATGTGGGCCCTTTAAAGGGGAATTCTTTGATTATTTTAAAAATTGCAACTAATGCCAAATTTTTGTAGGTGGTTTACCATTGTTCAGCACAAATTGCTCAGATGTAGATGTTTTACACCCTGCAAAAGATTATGATCAAGGAGTTTCATTTTACTTACAATAAAACTAGGTCAGTATGTGTTTAACTTTGCAGTTAGGGCTGTGTGTGGGTGGTTGGTACAAAACAAGAAGGACTTCAAAGCAAAAAAAAAGGGGGGAGTTGGGAGTATACCACAACAAAGGTTAAACATCAATAGATATAGCTAGATATCTAGTACCATTTTTTTTGGAAAGGGTTTTCTTGCTCTGGTTCTGGTGGGTAAGTCTTTTGGGTTTGGCCACCCTGTTTACAATTCTTGGAAATGTGAAAATACGGAAAATTCAGTGTTTTACCGCTTTCCAGACCCCGTAGGGGGGCCCCCCAAATTTAAAAATGTCCCCCCGGTCACATTTTTTCAAAAAATAAGTGTTGCACAAATGAATACATTTTCTATTTTACCAAATTTAGTGAATTTTAAGGGATTTGCATGAACTTTTCAAGCTTAATATCTTCCCAAAAGGAAATGTTGTGACCCCTAGGGTGGGTAAAATGAATTAGGTGGGAGAAGTAAAACTAGTTGGGGAGATTGGAGTCTCTGCTTGCACAACTTTGGGGACACCCTTGGACTCGCACAGTTGCCACTCTGGTGTGCTCTTTTGTCTTACAACTTATGCCGAAAGCAGGCAGACTTGTGGTTCGAGGAACCGCCTTGTTAATCGCATAAACTGCAAGTGCCCACTCTCAGACTTAAAGGCCGACTCCGAGATCCTGAGGAGGGCGCCCTCAATTTAAAAAAAAAAATCAGTTTTTTGCTTGTACATAAGCTTGTCCATAACTAATCACTGTGTCGAAAAAATTGCTAAGCTTAATCGAATTACTCCACCTATAGAATCACTCACCAACTTTGTTATAACAATTCCGGATCGGACTTTTTGTTATACACGGTATCTTATGGGAAGTAATACTCACATAATTGTTTTCTGCATCAAAAAGAAAAATCCGATTCATCTCAAATTTCGGGATTGTGCATTTTAGGTTACGATCTTTAGTTCTGTGACTTTTTTCATTATACACAAAATCATAATATTTCGAAATGCTCTGAGTCAGACTTTAATTGACTAGAACTCCTGCCGAGTGTCAATCGTGTTGTGCTTAATTAGTTGAATTGATGGCAGGTTTAGAATGCTATGTTATTCCATGCAAAGAGGATTTCCCAACGTGTATTAGCCTGTAAAAAAGGTCCTAATCATTTTCACAGACAATATGTATACTTCTGTTTCAATATTGCAACTTTTG
>JAMKCH010038987.1:0-30140 GCA_023653785.1 Ophioderma brevispina
TTGTCTCACTTCACGCAGGTGTAAATGGGGAGCTGTGGGGTTAGTCATACTGTGTCCCCGTATAATAATTTGGCTGCCGCAATTTTCAATAGTGAAAAATGTGATTGATCCAGCCTAAGTGACATTGGAATACTGTAAAAGCGCTTTTTAAGACTTAATTGTGTAAAGTCGCTATATAAATACTGGCATTTATTTTTATTTTTAAACAAGTCTGGCCATGACATAACCGCACGCTCTTCTAAGATCAGGTATTAACCTAACCTACAAAGCTGCCACAAACATATACATTAAATGTGCGAGCAAAACAACAAATCACCACAGAAAAGGCTGCACTAAAGATGAAGATCTGTACAGTATCAGTTCATGTGTGTCTGTGGCAATAAGCTAGAGTTTGGTTGCATTAAACGCATGGGGGACTGTTTGCCTGCTTGCGTTTCCGCTGTCATGAGTTTGACATTAAATAGCATACTTGTTTCAAAACATATTGTATTACCGTCATTGTGTGCTTGTAGTTAAAATTAAAAAATTGAGCATTGCTTTTCTTCTGGTTTTTAGTCAAATTTGATACCAGTTAATAATCAACATAATATGCTCACCTTCTGTGTGAAGAATGCAAATTTTTTCGACCTCTTTTCTTTCAAAAAATTCCCCCTTTTTGGGTGAAAAAGAGACTCTCAACAATAAGGAGTATTACAGTCCCTGTCTTCATTGTTATGAATGCGTTTTTATTTATAACATTGATAGTCCTAGTTATCAGATACTCAAAGTCGCCCTATCGCAACCCCTTACACAAACGACTCTCTATGAGCGATTACCTTACGTATCTTTAACATTGATACTAAAGTTCATTAGGAAGCCCCATGGTTGACAGCGCTTTCTACACGTCTATCAATATTCAAAATAATTAATTCCTTCACAACGTCTGTAATCCAGCTTGTGGTGGCGGTGTGACAAGGAGAGACACAGGCAATTCTTCGCTATATTTGGAGGGGTTTCAGACGGCGGCGAAGTTGTAATTAATTGGCAGAGCTGTTAGCTTCTACTTTCCATGGGGATGATGTATGGGGGTCTCAAATCTCTACAAGTAATTCGTAAATGTTTTTTCTCATTGTATGTTTTATTTATCAAAGCTCAGAAAAACAAAGACAAATAGACCATTTTCGCACAACTCCCCCATGAGGTTTCCAGTACAATATTCCATTTCTCAAAATGCTGCCAGTTTCTCCTTCAGCGATTTCCCCCCCCCAAAAAATGGTTTTTTTTTAGTAACACTATTGATATAAAAACATAATTCATCCCGTAGTGGAAACACCAAGTTGGCCACATCCACAGTGTTTTTTTTTTGTGAAAAAATGGTTATGCAGATTGCCCTGTGGAACAAATCTTTAACAAAAAGCTCGCCATTGCATCTTCAATGGTACCTTTTAAAGTTAACTATGGTGAACCAATTTCCAGTCATGGTTATTCCCAAATATCTAAACAATCATCCCATTTATTTTCAACTTCAACAGGTGCCCGACTCATCAGAATGGAATAGACATGCTTGGGAACCTTTTCTGCCCCGAACAGGGAAGCAGAAATGCAATACATTTCCGAATATCATTGGGATTCTGAAACAAATCCAAATAATACCATTTATTAAAGGAATAATCAAATTCACTAACAAGAGATCAAAATGGTTTGAAATGAGTAATGAAGAATGAAGGTTTTAGGTAGTGCCCCATTTTGAAATACTAATTGATATGTGCCTATCTATTTTTAGTAAGTCTAAATACTTCATGGCAGTTATTTTTTTTTAACAAAACCACGTGACTCGTGACGAGTTGTTGGCGTTCACAATGAAAACAATTAGTTTGGTTTATGTGCAAAGGCATTGGGGACTGAATGGACGTGAGTGATCTGGGGTAGTATGGCACTCTCCTTGCACAAATGGCCAATCCACTTTTCATGTCATGCCATTTTTGAAATATTCTCATACTAAGAAGATCGGTTTCCTTGGAACGAAATGAACTAAGGCAAAACCGAACAACGCTCCATTCATTGTTTCTGATATGGTCACTTCATAATTTAATAGTCATAGACTGCCCGAGCCCAATGCTCCGTTACTAGCACTGTTTTTCTTCTCAGTCGGGGTGTCCGTTTTTGTCGCCTAAGCTCAGTACACCTATTTTGTCGCGATTTTCGAGTTAGTTTTTTCAAAAAAAGTTAGAATTTACGGGTTTATCTCAAGTCACGTTCCGTGGAATACTTTAGAAACGACCAAGACACCCGATTTTGAAAAATGAACATTGGAAAACACGGGAATGCCTTTGGTCTTATAGTCTGACTGTGAGTATGGCTGGTGAATTCCTAGTGAGCCACGTCAGCGAAGTGTGTGAAAGCTCATACAATGCCCTAAGTTAAATGCACAGCTGACATTGTAAACGGAGCAGTTATGTTCAGGGCAGTTGGGGAATTCGTGAGTCAACTTTGTGTTGACAGCAAGTAACATATGTAATGCAAAGGCATCCTGTCAGTTATAAATTGCTCGAATCCCACATCATTATAACCTAGCTAGAGTTATGTTAAGTCTATCTTTCTCCCCTTAAATCTTGGTCTAGATCTATTGATGTTCTAAAAACGAACAAGCAACTACAATAGTGCAAGTCCACGATTTCGGCATCTTTTTACCATAGGCTGTCTGACCAATAATTGGTGTAAATTGGATCTAGAGTACCTACCATCACGTCTTAACACTAACCCAGGAAAATGTCTCTGACATGAATGTCTCAATACCAAATAACCCATCTTCAAAATAATGCCTGCCAATAGTTACCTACATGACTCGGACTCCCTACTACCTGCGCTTAATTACCCACCCACATTCACCCTGATTGCATTGCACCACTCATTTTTTTTCAACACTCTTCACTTATCTCAAATGTCATGTGCAAATATTTAACAAATGATTATCCATTTCCTATTGTCAAAAAATGAATACCTTTATTGTGTTATCTTTTTTAATAGTACAATAAAGTGCAATAAAGTGGAATTTAAATAAATAAACATTAGATTCATTCAAAGATTCAAAGAATTTCAAATTTATTTTTCATTCTACATAAAATACATATAAACATACCCACATACAATGAATGAGGAAAAATGCTCAAAAGGCCTAGAAGGCCTGAAACGAGCATCACCTGAAATTACATGTTGCCTACAAACAAAAGATCCATACATACATGGTTACACATACAAACACAAGACAACTAACGCAAACAGGAGCCAGTTAGTAAAAAATTATGCAAAGAAAACAAACTCAAATGTGATGCGACATAAAAATTGGTAGTCCGTAAGTACGATCCGAAAAATAACTAAACATAATTGATACAAAATTGATCTTTATTTGTGATCTGAAGTTTTTAATAATTGATTTTTGCCATCCTAATTTTTGTTAATTGATTCATGTTTTTGGGCCTGCTACTCTAATTGTTTACTTGCAAAGGTATTTTTTGCGACAAGATCATGTAATCAATCGGGGGCCTTATTTCTTGTCTGGTATCCATGTGACTATTCTCTGGCTAGTAAAATAACCTTTGAATGCTTCTGGTAATTGCTTTGTAAAGTGCTTATACACGAGGTACTTCCTTCAAATGTCAAAGGTATCAAAGCGTTTCAGGTACCTTGTACTTCTTAAAGAGGTGCTGGAGTTGCTCAATAATGATATTGAGATATTTCTCAGGGCCTTTTTTTGGATTTTAATATTTTGGTCTAAGTACATTTTATAGTAATTACCCCCCATCTAGAAATCCGTAAGTTTATGTAGGGAGTATCAAGAGGTACAGTATAACGAATACATACCCTTTCAGGAACGAAATGTTTTCAGTTTTTATTACTCTTATTCCTCTGAAATATTTTAGATATATTTTGCATATGCTTTTTCCAAGTGAGATTTTCATCAATTGTCACTCCGAAGAAATGTTTGGTCTCATTTACCGTTTGAGCGTCCCGTGCGTCTAAAATAATGTTTCCATTTTTTCCACAATCATTAATACAAGTAGTTTTACGATTTGTACCAAGATCATGTAATTTGGTCTTGCTTCCTTACCCGAAAGCTTTTTGCTTTAAACCAATTTCTGACCTCTTCCAACTCGTTATTTATTAACTCAAATTTGGATACAATAGCGTTGTGTGATAAGTAATTGTCGTATCATCTGCAAACAAACGAATTGTGAGGATATGGTAGTATTAACATATCAATTTACATATATATAAAAAGTATGGGCCTAAAAATCGAACCTGGGAACACCCCATAATACTTATACTTTACAGTATTATTTACAAGAGTTGTAAACCCATATTGTTTCCTCCTGTTAATACAAATAATTAGTAAACCATTTTAAACCGCACTCGAAAGCTAGTTTTCCAGTTTATATAACAAAATATCATGATTTATTGTATCAAAGGCTTTTGACAAGTCTAGAAATACACCAATGGTGGTTTCCATTGTTTCAAAAAAAAACATTCAACCGATGTCCATTTTATCAATCAATTCCAATATTGCCTATGTTGAATGGTTTGATCTAAATCCAAATTGTTTTTGTCATTTAATATGTTGAATTTTATGGATATAGTCAAACGCTCTGTTAAAAACCATTCGTTCAGTATTTTTGAAAAACATGGCAAGACCGAAACTGGTCTGTAGTTAGAGAAAACTTCGGGGCTATCCTTTTGTGAATAGGGATTACCTTTGCAATTTTAGCGTCGTTTGGGACTATGCCTGATGATAGAAAGGTTAAACCATTTTGTTAGGTAGGGATATTTCATTCGGTATTCTTTTAACAACATAATTACCACTATTGTCATGACCAGCACTCTTGTCATGGTCACGTTTGGTTATAATTTTTTCATGGTTTCATCAACACAATTGGTTTCATATACATGCGATTCGTTGATGGAGTCTTTAAATACAAATCATATAGTAATTTTTTTGCCATTACACTTTATTTTAGAAGCTAAAGTTGGCCCAACATTCCCAAGAACATTAATTGAATTCATTTGAAATTGTTTGGGGATCAAATTTATTCACCCTTTCATCTTTGAATATGCGTTTGGATATTACTTTTTTATTGTCATCCTATATACTGTTGATTTGTTCTTCTCCCTCCAATTTTTTCGTAGGTTTTTGCTTTAAAACTGATCGATTTGCTTTTCTATTTCATAAAATTCCCTTTTTGCTTTTCGCAATAAGCTGTTTAACTTATTTCTATAAATTTTGACTTGTTCAAGCTTCATCACATGGTTTCTGTATGTACCTTTTATACATCTTATTATGGGTTGTATGATACTCTGAAATATACCTTTAGTTATCCAAGGAGTTTGGGCTCTTTTTTATATTTACGCTTAGATTTTTTCATCGTATACACTCGTCATAGGACGTTATGGAATACATTCCTTATAAATTTTGGTTGTACTATTATTAACATCTTGGTTATCCAACGTTGCATTCCAGTCTATACGAGACAATTTTTTGGTTTCAGATTGTCCCTATATTCAAGTATATATGATTCCGTTTTGTATACGTAATTATTTTTTAATCACCACATTGTATCTTCGTATAAAGGTAATTTGCAACAAAAGCAAAAAATCTTGGAATTTTAGAATAAAAATGCATCCAACTTACTATAAGGAAAATAAACATCCAGATATTGTAACACCTAAGTACACATAGGGCCCTTGCACGGAGGTACTTGAATTATGACTGATTGACTTTGTTATGCCTCCAGATCGTTTTAAACATGTTAAACACAACAATACCTCCTCGTTCACCTGAACATTTCATATATTTCTGCAGGTGATTCTTTTATATTCTCTGCATAATGAAGTTGTTGCGGTAGGAAAGGTCGTACCAAGTCTACTAGTAACCCCTGTGCAAGTGCCCTTTATGATAAATAATTAATCAGAGTTCTTTAAAGAACCACAACAGATCTTTTAATCGTTTTCAAATGTTCTTGATGAAACCAAACATGAAATCTCACCAGTTGATACACATTTTGTGTTTAAGAGCATGTGAATTGTGCCCCTATAATATAGGACAAAGCTCGTTTAAACTGCTATTAAGAATGCATATCAAGTCACGACACGGCAATGTCTGTCCGCCATCACCAGAATTAACCCTCTCAAATCTGGTAGATTATTATAGTTTTATAACACATAATCAGGAGTTTTACGACGAACTTCCCAAATGTTCTCAGCTTGAGATCTCCAAAACTAACTGACCTAAGACTAGGCCTTGTTTGGAATCACGTGAATACATTTTTTCGCGTTGATTCCAAATATGAAACAAAAAGCATATTTTTTTTATTGAAAAAATACAATTTTGATCTCTACGAGTAGCCCATTTAAATATAGCCCAAAGGTGAGTGACTTGTAGAAGACACGATTGCAGGAATACTCTGCTTCTTCTCCGTGTTTGTGCCCTTTTCAAATGCTGTTGACATGATGTACCTGTTTACATATGTTACTATTCCCGGTTGTCTTGGACAGCTTTGAACATGTTTAAGTAATTATCCCGTCCGCGCAAGCTGGGATTTTGCCCCTGTTTGGTCTGAGCAAAATCAACATATTCTCCAACAAATTACGAAATGTAGGCTACACAAACTCTTTCAATGAAAACGAGTTGACATCCTCATGTGTAACTTTTCACGATCACGTCTGAGAGGTGAAAGAAACATAAAATTACCATTAGAATTGTTTGAAGAATGGTGTGTTGCCGCCTCGAATAGATTCTGCCTTTGGTGCTTTTTAAACATCTACAATTTGATTTAAGGATATAAGAATATTCACAGCATAACTTATATCATTTACATAGGATTAACTTTCCAACAAACCAAACAAAAGTGAGCATTCTAAAAAGATATGGGCTATAACTAGTCTTCTCTATAATTTTCAAAGGAAGTTACAAATGAAATTTAAAAACTGTTGTTAAGAAATTTACGTTTTATAGAAATCCTCCCGGTCAAAACAACCCCCACCACATATAATTCAAGGGATTCAAAAAATGAGTCTTCTAGGTCAATCAACGGGTTAACCACTGAAAGGTTGTTGATCCTGAAGAACAGAGGTTGGCTCATCACCAAAGACCACCACCATCATCATATCATACATATGACATAACCGCTTAGGGTCTGTCATTACCACCATTCCAAATAAATTTATGAGAAAAATACAATTATTATTATTTCTTTAAAACTTTTGGGGAATGTTAATACACACACAGGAAAAGGTACAAAGGTTGTTGGCAAGCAACAATGACTTAATCAAGTAACTTTGTCCAAAAGCGATAATTTCTCTAGTGCTACAGACATAAGAGTATTCTCAATTTGATGACGTTTGGGAGTGAAATTGAGGTCAAAAAGAGCATTATATTGCGATAGAAATGAATCTCCAAAGTTTTAAAAAAGTGTTGGATCTCCACTTCGACCTACTTTCTTTACAAAGGCTGAAATTCAACCCTTTAGAGCTGCCAATGTGAATGGCCTCAGAGTTGAAAAGGCCCATAATTTACAACCTCAACGAGAAGCAAATTTTATCAGTGCTTGGAAAGACTCCAGATCCCTCACGTAGGATACATGTTGTATATCTGCCAACAAATTTTCTTTTCAAACTCGGCCCACCATAAGCCCTTTACTTTTATCATTTTAGTGGATGGGCCTATGTAAAATTTGGTTGAGTTCATGTTAATTGTTGGCACCACTATAAACATATACTAATGGGTCTGACTATTCAGAAAAAAAACGATGTTGCCATATTTTTCCATTGACCTTTATTGACCTTAACGCAAGGTCAAAGGTCAAAATGGTCATACATCTTCCAATGTATATCGACCTTGTACCAAAATGTGCAAATTTCACAAGGACATTGGTTACACCAGAAGCCCCAAAATTATCATGATTTATTTTACTTTGAGTAAGAATTAAGTCAATAAATTAGCACATAAATATTGTAAATTAATCAAATGATATAATATAAAATATACCTGTTTGTGTGCATAACTGGTGTGTATGTAGCAATGAATTCAAGAGAACCGCGGAGAATGTTCTGGGAGACTATGAGATTCAGTACTAGCCTAACTCAAGGTGATATGGCTGGCCACAGGTGGCGCACTGCTGTATAATTACAAAGCTGGAGTAGGCGGCTATGAGATCGCCAAATCCTATACAGTATCAATGTGGAATGTAGGGCTTTCCAGATTATGATGGAATGTGATATATTTATTAGCCACATGACTCATATAAAGGACCGGATCCTTATAGTATTGTTTGAGAGGAATTTATAAAGCCCTGGGTGAGAGAAGATGAGTGAGAGTATCACAACATCATTACTCCAAGGAGAGTTTTTTGCATAACCTCCTTGCTCCCAGTTAGTAGGCAGAGTTTCCAAGTGACAGGACAGTATAGCAGTCTAGTACTACTCTCCCATATAGTGGACATGTCTAGTAGTCCAGCTCCACAGTTTTCGTCGATGGTGTAGCCGTGTTCGTTTCCGTATTTCGTGGCTTCTGAGTTATCCATGGATAAACAAGCTACAGCACTTTTGACTTATTATTTAGTCGACCTCCGGGCATCGGGAGTCATTAGGGGCTGTTTTTCTTCAGTAAGGAACAAGTCGTCGCGGGACACGTCCCAACTATTGAAATTGAGTTTTGCGCTGGAATATTCGCCGGGACTCTTTTAAGTTCGGCATCTTAATTGTAATTCTCGCTGGCGCTGCAGCCCGCGTCGCGGCACACACCAGGTAGTAATTTATTAGTTCATAAAGTTAACAAACTTTAATTATAGATAAATCTTTGATATTTGATACCTATTGAATGTTGAGGTGAGACTGATTTAACACACATTGAAATAAATACTTTGTTTTAGTGAATTTGTATCAGGTTATAGTGTATTGTCTAGTTATCTGTATTTTGAATCCGCTCGTAGTTTTGAGGTGGTTTTGCCTTTGGAAAGGTGACGGCGTACAAATTGGGCTCGTGTCGGGAAATATACACGTAAAAAACTACAGTTAAAATTTTGAACAAATTTTGATTGCTCGTGTTTAACTTGATATCGGTGCTATATATTTTTTGGTGACAAGAAGTGTTCATACACGATGGCGTTTCACGCGAGGAGTTTATTAAGATGTTACGGTGGGAGAAGTTTGATGTGCTCAAAACGCCAGATTTAATGGTTTTTGGGCCCAAGTAGTTATGGGATAAAAGTTATAGAGGCATTCCATGAGAAACAGTTAATTAAAAACCATTGATAACACATCTTGTTGAGGAAGATTTACTAGACGAGGGATGTTTGGAAAGTTTAGTGGAAATTCAGGATGAGTCAGATCGTGGCTTGAAAATAACAGATTTGAAAGATGCAAATAGAAATGGCCAAATTACAAATGCAAGAGAAAGAAGAAGAAGGAAGATAGTTGGCATGGAGAAAAAGAAAGGCTCTGACATGATTTCTCCATAACCAAATAACCCATCTCGCAGTATCTGCCAGACTAGTTACCTACATGACTCCGCTTCCTACTTACCTGCGCTTTACATTACCCACCCACAATTCACCCGGATTTGCATTGAACCACTCATTTTTTTCACACTTTTACCCTTTATCTCAAATTTCCTGTACATATTTACAACTGTATTATGCATTTCCTATTGTCAAAAAAAGATCCTTTATTGTGTTTCTTTTTTAATATACAATCAAGTGCAATACAGTTGAATTAAATAAATACACATTAAGATCATTCAAAGATTCCAAAGATTCCAATTTATTTTCATTCATACATAAAAATACATATACACATCCCCATACAATGAATGAGGAAATGCGCAAAAGGCCTAAAAGGCCTGAAACGAGCATCACCTGAAATGTAACATGTTTGAATCCAAAACAAAAGACGCATACATCATGGTTAACATACCAACACAATACAAACTCCAAACCCGGAGCCATTTAGTAACAAATTTATGCAAAGAAAACATCAACATGTGATGCCACATAAAAATTGGGTAGTCTAAGTCCGGCAAAAGGTACGTCCTAACAATAACTATACTAAACATAATTTGACAAAAGTTGATCTTTAATTGTGTGATCTGAAGTTTTAATTGATTTTGCATCCTAATTAGTTTTGTTAATTGAATTCCTGTTTTGTGGGCCTGCTTACGCTAATTGATTTACTTGCAAAGGATATTTTGGTTTGTTCGAAAAACAGAATCATGTAATAATCACATCGTTGGGTTATTTCTTGTCTGGTATCCATGTAAACTATTCTCTGGCTAAGTAAAATACCGTGAAGGCCTTCTTGGTACTTGCTTGCTTGTAAAGTGCTTATACATGTGGGACGTACTTACTTCAATGTCAAGGTATCATAAAACATAAGTACCTTGTACTTCTTAAAGAGAGGTGCTGAGTGGCTCAACTATGCCTAATTGATGCTTATTTCTCAGGCCTTTTTTGGAGTTTAAATATTTTGTCTAAGTACATTTTATAAGTCTTACCCATGCTAGAATTACCGTAGTTTTTATGTAGTGGAAGTATCAGAGTACAGTATACGAATACATAACCCTTTCCGGAACTAAATGTTTTCAGTTTATTAATTACTCTTATTCCTCTTGAATATATTTTAGGATATGTTTTTTCCCAATATGCTTTTTCCAAGTGAGATTTCCATCATTGTCACCCGAGATGTTTGGTCTCATTTCTCCGTTTGATCGTCGTATCGTCTAAATAATGTTTCCATTTTTCCAAACAATCAATTAATAAAGTATTTTACGATTTGTACCAGAATCATGTAATTTTCCTTGCTTGCATTACCGAAAGCTTGTTTGCTTTAACGCATTGCTGACCTCTTCCAACTCGGTTATTTTATTAAATCAAATTTGGATACAATATCGTTGTTGAATAAGTAATTGTTCGTATCATCTGCAAACCCGACGAATGGAGGATTGTATATTAATTTTTACATATAATATAAAAAAAGTAAGGGTCCTAAAATGAACCAAATTGGGAACACCACATAATACTTCTTTACCGTAATGATTTACAAGAGTTGTAATACACGTATTGTTTCCTGTTATACAATAATTAGTAAACGGCATTTTAAACCGCACCTCGAAAGCCATAGTGTTCCAGGTGTTATATAACAAAATATCATGATTATTGTATCAAAAGGCTTTTGACAAGTCTAGAAATTACAATACAACCAATGGGTGGTTTCATTGTTTTCAAAAAACACAACCGTATGTAACTAATGTATCAATAATTCCAGTATTTGTTGCCATAGGGTAGGTGGAATGGTTGGATCTAAATCCAAATTGGTTTGTCAGTATAATATGTTGAAATTTATTGATATCGGTCAAACGCTCTGTAAAAAACCAGTCGTCAAAGGTATTTTTTTTAAAACATGCAATAACGACCTGGTCTGTATTAGCGAAAACGAACTTCGGGGCTATATCCTTTTGGGAATAGGGATTACCTTTTTGCAATTTTTAGCTCTTTGGGACTATGCCTGTAGTGATGAAAGGTTAAACAATTTTGTTAAAGGTATGGGATATTTCATTCGCTATTCTTTTTACAACATAATTACCAATAGTGTCATGAACCAGCACTCTGTTCTGGGTCAAGTTTGGTGTATAATTTTTATTGGTTTCATCAACAACAATTGGTTTCATATACATGCTATTCGTTGATGGAGCTTTAATAATCATAGTATTTTTGCCATTACACTTTATTTTAGAAGCTAAGTTTTTGCCCACATTTCCAATGAATTATGGAAATTCTTTGAAATGGTGTTTGGGGATCAGAAATTACTTCACACTCCGATTCATCTTTGGAATTGAGTATTAGGGGGGGATATTACTCTTTTTATTGCATATCCTATTTGGGTGATACTGTTTGATTGTGTCTCCACGTTTTTCGTAGGTTTGCTTTACTGCTTCGAGTTCTTTTCATAAAATTCCCTTGTTTGTTGGCTTTTCCAATAAGCTTTTTAACTTATTTCTATAAAATTTTTGAACTTGTTCAAGCTTATCAGTCACTGTTTCTGTATGTACCTTTATACAATTATTTTTAGTATTGTATACTCTAAAATTATACTTTAAGTTATCCAAGGAGATTTGGGCTCTTTTTTATATTTACCGCTTAGATTTTTTTCATCGGGATACACTCGTCATAGACGTTATTGAATATTCTATAAATTGATTGTAACTATTAGTAACATATTGGTTATCCAACTTTGCATTCCAGTCTATACGAGACAATTTTTGTTTCAGATGTCTATATACAATCTTAGGATTCCGTTTGTAATAGTAATTATTTTTAAATCAACATTAGTATCTTCGTATAGGTAATTTGCACAAAAGCAACCAATTTGAAAGTTTAGAAGTAAAAATAGGCCTCCAAATTACTATAAGGAAAATAAACATAAATTTTGTTACACAATAAAGTACAACCTAGGAGGGCCCTTGCACGGAGGGTACTTGAAATTATGCTGAATGGACTTTTGTTTGACTCACAGATCGTTTTAAACATTTAAAACCACCACTACATCCACTCTCGGTTTTTTTCACCAGAACATTTCATATATTTCTCTTCGCAAGGTGATTCTTTTTATATTCTCTGCAACTTAGTTGTTGCATCGTAGAGAAAGGGGTCTTAACCAAGTCTACATTAACACCTGTGCAAGTGCCCTTTATGATAAATAATTATCAGAGTTCTTTAAAAGAACCACAAAAGATCTTTTATCGTTTAAATGGTCTTCGATGAACCAAACATGAAATCTCACCAGTTGTACCAACTGTTTTGTGTTTTGAAGGACATGTGAATTGTGTGCCCCTATAATATAGGACACAGCTCGTTTAAACTGCTATTAAGAATGCATAATCAGTCACGACACGGCATGTACTGTCCCAAATCACCAGAAAAACCCTCTCAATCTGGTAGATATATATAGTCCTGTATAACACATATCAGGAGTTTTACGACGACTTCCCAAATGATTTCTTCAAGCTTGGAAGCCATCTCCAAAAATCACTGACCTAAACTTATGCTTTGTTTGGAATCACGTGAATACCTTTTTATTTTTCGCGTTGAGTTCCAAAGATGAAACAAAAGGCATAATTTTATTTTATTTGAAAAAAATACCAATTTTGATCTCTTAAACGAGTATCACATTTAATAAGCCCAAAAGGTTAGTTGACTTGTAGAAGACACGATGGCAGGAATACCTGCCTTTCTTCCGGTGTTTTTTGCCCTTTTCAAATGCGGTTGACATGTTTACATGTTTACCTGTTTTACTATTTCCCCGGGATTGTCTTGGAGCACTTGAACATGTTGAAGTAATTATCCCGTATCGCGCCAGCTGGGATTTGCCCCTGTTTTGTCTGAGGCAGAAAATCAACATTCGGCCAACAAATTACAAATGGATAAGGCTACACAACATCTTTAAATGAAACGAGGTGAAATCCTCATGTGTAACGTTTTCACGACACGTCCTGAGGGGGAAAGAAACATAAATTACCATTACGAATTGTTGAAGAATGGTGTGGTTGCCTCGAATAATCTGCATTTGGTGCGTTTAAAACATCAACAATTTGGAAATTTAGGATCTAAGAAATTCCCAGCATAACTTATATCATGTTACATAGGATACTTTCCAAACCAAACCACAAAAGAGCATTTCTAAAAAGATATGGGCTATAACTAGGTCTTCTATATAATTGTCAAAGGAAGTTCCAAAGAAAATTTAAACTGTTTTAAAAATTACTTTTTATAGAATATCCTTCCCGCCCGTCAAACAATCCCCCAAAACAATCCCCCACCACATATAATTCCAAAAGGAAAAGATTTCAAAAATTAGAGTATTCTAGGTCAATCAACTGTCTTTAAACCCATGAACGGTTTTAGCCTGAAGACAGAGGTGGCTCAATCAACCAAAGACCACCACCATCATTATAATCATGACTTATGACGACCGCTTAACGAGTCTGTCCATTCCATACACCATCAAATAATTTTATAAGAAAATACAATTATTTTCTTTAAAAAACTTTGGGAAGTTTATACACACACCCGGAAAAAGTTCCAAAGGTTGTTGCAGCAACAATGAACTTAATCAAAGTAACTTTGTCCAAAAGCGATAATTTTCTAGTGCGACAACATAAGAGTATTCTCAATTTTGATGAAGTTTGGGAGTTGAAATTGAGGTCAAAAAAGAGCATTAGTATTGTGAGAGCAATGAATCCCCGAAGTTTTAAAGTGTTGGATCTCCACTTCAAGCACCTACTTCTTCAAATGATGAATTCAACCCTTTAGAAGCTGGCCAATGTTGCAATGGCCTCATAGTTTGAAAAGGCGCAAATCGTGGTACAAAACTCAAAGAGAAGCCAATTATCAGTGCTGGGGAAAAGACTCCATATCCCTCCGTAGGATACATGTTTATCATCTGCCAAAACAATTTTCTTTTCAACTCGAACGCCGCACCACATAAGCCCTTATCTTATCATTAGTGGAGGGGCCTATTTAAAATTTGGTGAAGTTCTGTTAAAATTTGTTGGCAACCACTATAAACATATACTAATGGGATCTGACTATTCAGAAAAACGTGTTGCCATTTTTTTCCATTGACCTTTAGTGACCTTAACGCAAAGGCCATGGTCAAAATGGTCATACATAATCCAAAGGATATCGATCTTGGTACCAAAATGTGGGCACATACAGGCACTTGTGTTACAAAACAACACCACACAGCCCAAGAATTCAAGACATGATTTATTTTACTTTGAGATAAATTAAGTCATAAATTCACATAAAATATTGTAAATTAATCTAAATGATTAAGATAAAATAATCCTGGTTGTGTGGCATAACTTGTGTGTATTTAGCAATTAGAATTCAAGAGACCGCGGAGAATTTTTCTGGAGACTAGGAAGATCAGACTAGCCTAACTCAAGGTGCTATATGTGTCTGGCCACAGTGGCTTCACTGCTGTATAATTTAACAGCCACGTGAGTAGCTGCTATGAGATCCCAACTCTATACAGTACATGTGGTAGCGAGGCTTTTCCAGAATTATGATGTGATGGACTATAGTTTAGCACATGACTCATATGAGAGGACCGGATCCTTCTAATATTGTTTGAGAGGATATAAAGCCCTGGTGAGAGAAAGATGATGCGAGTATCACAGCATCATTACCCCAAGGAGAGTTTTCATAACATCCTTGCTCCAAGTTATTAGCAGAGTTTCCCAATTTACAAAGTGCCATTAATCACAGTCTAGTACTAATCTCCATATAGTGACATTGTCATAGTAGTCTGCATTCCAACAGTTTTCGTCCGATTGTGTAGCCGTGGTCGTTTCCGTATTCCTTGGCCTCTGAGTTATCCAAGTATAACAAGCTACGCACGTTGGACTTTATATTAATAGTCGACCTCCGGTCTTCGGAGTTTATTTAGGAGCTAGTTTTCTTCATTAAGGACAAGTCGTCCGTGGACACTCCCACTATAGGAAATTGAAGTATTGCGCTGGAATATTCGCCAGGACTCTTTAAGTTCGGCATCTTAATTTAATCTCGCTGCAGCCCGCTTCGCGGCACCACACCGTAAATGTGTTAGTAGTTCATAAATAACAACTTATTATAGATAAATCTTTGGATATTTGATACCTAATTGAATGTTTATATAGAACTGATTGTAACCAACACCATTGAAATAACTTTGTTAGAATTGTAATACAGGTTTAGCAGTGTATTAGTCTCCTCGTTATTCAGAGTTTGAATCCGTAGTTTTTGGGTGTTTTTTGGGTTTTGGCCTTGGTCAGTGACCGTAACAAAATTGGGGCTCGAGTGTCGGGGAAATGTACACTGTAAAAAAATACAGTTAAAAGTTTGAGCAAATTTTGATTGTGTGTTTAACTTTGATATCGGTGCTATATTTGTTATTTTTTGACAGAAGTGTTCATACACGATGGCTTTTCACGCAGAGGCGTTTATTAAAGATGTTACGTGGGGAAGTTTGATGTGCTCAAAAAGCCGGACTTAATGGATTTGTCCAAGTATTTATGGGATAAACGTTAGGCATTCCATGAGACCAGTTAATTAAAAACAGTTGATAACACATCTTGTTGAGGAAGATTTACTAGACGAGGGATGTTATGGAAAATTTAGGTTGAATTCAGGATGAGTCAGATAGTCTTTTGAAATTGAAACAGTTAGAAATGAAATAGAAATGGCCAATTACAAATCAGGAGAAAGAAGAGAAAGGCAAGATAGTTGGCAAAGGTGTGAAGACAAAAGCAAAGGCAAGATAATTGGCTTAGAACAGCAAAAGAAGAACAGAAGAAAAGAAAGACAAGATAGTGTTATCAATGGAAGAGAAAGAAAGGCAAGACAAATTTGAATTAGAAAAACCAATATACAAATGGAACAAAAGAAAAGATGACAGTTAAAATTGGAACAAAAGGAAAGAAGATAGGTTACAGATGGAGGAAAGGAAGAAGTGGGCAGAAATTGAAGCCAAACAAAAAATTAAATAGAATATTTGAAATAAAGTTGTATCTACCAGTTGCGACTTTATTGAACTCAACAGGAATTCAAATTTAAGTGTTTCCGTCCATTTAGGGAAACCACATAGTGACAAGTATTTTTTGCACTCGAGAAGTTGCCGAGAGGTATGAGTGGCCTAAGGTCAGAGTGTCACACATTGCTTCAGACTGTGTTATTGGGAAAGCTAGAGAGATCTACTCGTCCCTATCAATTGATCATGGCGAAGTGATTATGAAGTAGTAAAGCAGTCTATTCTTAAGGCCTATGATTTAGTGCCCTGAGGCGTATGGCAAAACTTTCGGAAGTGCGAAAAAACTTGCAAATCACACTCATGTCGAGTTTGCTATAGTTCAGGAACAAATGTTGGATAGGTGGCTTACTTCCAAGGAAGTGAAAAAAGACTTCAATCAACTTAGGCATTTGTTTTAATTAGCTAATTCAATTCAAACAGTTCATTCATGCCGATATTAACACTCATTTGGATTAACGCGATAATCAAAGAATTTTAAAAAATGCAGCAACAATAGCCATGATTACTCCCTCACACATAAGTTGAGTTCCCAGCAATATATGGTGGGCCTAGTAGTCATCAGAATTACAAGATTTTAATTCAAATAGGCCATACCAAAGTAGACCATTCCAAAGTCATGGTAATATTAAAGAAGGGAACCGTCAGTCAGGTTCCTCCAGTCAGGGGAAAAGGGTCCTTCTAGTACAACCAAAGTCAGCGAATGGTTTTAAGTCAGAGATAACTTTCACAGATTGCAAGATCAGGCATGTTATGGCAGCTGTTGGAGTTGATGGGAAAGCAGATGGCCATGAATCAGAAGTCTGCCCCCACAGGTTGTGCTGTGTCCCTAGACCACAAGTTTATTTCCGCATGCTATTAAACAGAAAGATTTTGATCAGAAGTTAGGGAGACTTGAACCAATTTTTTTTGGAGGGTTCAGTGTCGCTTGATGTGACAAAGTTGATCCAAACCTATAAAGATCTGCGTGACACAGTGTTGTGCCCATTCAGTAATTTTGGAGGGGTCATTGCCCTTTAATGAAGTTAGCTCAACAGGTGTGAATGCTTTGATCCAAGGGATAGGCATGGATATTATTGGATATTATTAGTGTCCCCCTTCACAAGGTGAATTTGAAAGTCTGAATTTGGTCCTCAGGTTACAGTCCATAGTTGGCGTACGCCCTAACTGACAATGCCAGTAAAGGTGTTTATGTTATTAGGGAATGAATTGGCAGGCGGGAAAGTACAACCCGAACCAATTGTTACCCACAGATCCCTGCCCAGAAATAGCTAAGTGAGGATAGGAATAGTACATTTACCAGCCTGTGCAGTTACAGGAGTATGCGCTAGGATGCCATGCTTGAAGCAAATGTGAGGGAAGGATGAGATCTTGTCCCAAATTAGATTTAGAGTACACGTTCTGACAAACTTGCTGACCCCAGGTCAACTTTCCCTCTTCAGGGGCGATAGGTTCTCCAAAACAGGAGTCAGGCCCTGAGCAGTTGCATATTGGGGATAATGATGATGATCCCTTGAGTCATAACCGAACAAGTTAGTTCTGAACAGGAGAATGATCCTACACTCAAGAATTTTAGGTCAACGGGCAGTAACCATGCAGGCGTCTGAGGATGTTCCTTTGTGGGTTTTTACAAACACAATGGGGGTGCTGATGAGAAATGGAGGCCACCTGATCCTCCGCAAATGATGAGTTGAAGTTGTGTTCATCAGGGTAGTTGTTTCAAAGGTTTATCATCAGGAGGGGGGGGGGTCATCAAGCATTGGCCCATTATAGTCCCTGGCGGACCTTATGAGTCAAGAATACACATGATAGGATTTTTGAACCAAACGTTTGGGTGGCCTACACTCCGTAAGGATGTTTTCGGAATAGCTGTAAGATCTGTATACTTTCAAGAGTTGTGGCAAACCTATCAAAAATCCGCCCGCTTATCTGAAACCGATACCGGCTTTCGGAGCCCTTTATCTGGTCATAGTTTGCTGTGCAGACCTCTCCTAGGACTTAGTCGGGTAATCAGTACCTATTGACTATCATGTGTGCCTCTCCCAGGTTTCCTGTAGCCATACCCTTAAGGAATATTAAGGCTAAAACGTAGTGAAGGCTTTGACCCAAGTTTTTCATCTTGTAGGCCTACCTGTCAATTCAGTCAGATCAGGTGTCAAATTTTACATCTGGTACTTTCATCAATGATGTATGAGTAAGGGATAGAACAGTATTTGTCCAGGGCCTACCATGCCGAGTCCCAAGGAGCTTTAAAGATGCCACCAAACTCTGAAAATATGATTTAGGACCTACTGTTTGATTTGAGAAGGACTGGGACGAGGGATTTCACTTGTTATTGTTTGTCTGGCAAAGGGGAAGCAGTTCAGGAAACCCTAGGTTCAGTCCCCTTGAGTTCGTTTTTTTGGGGTACAGGTTCGCGGTCCTTGAAACCTCCTAAGGCGAAGTGGCTGAATGAGCACTGACAACCACCTTTTGACTATGTTTCAAAATTTAAGTATCGGCTCAATAGGCAAATTGAATTGCCAGGGAGAATTTGAAGCCAGCCCGACCCAAATGAAGAAGTGGTATGATGACCAAGATGCCGAGAGTAGGGTCTTTAGGCCAGAGACCAGTGTTAGTCTTGTTTCCCATCCCTGGACATCCACTTCAGGCCAGATCCCATGGTCCCTATCAGTAAGAGTCAAAGTAATGAAGTTGACTACATCGATTCAAACGCAGATAGGCGTAAGAGTAGTGCAATTATGCCATTAAATATGTTGAAGGGTATGTAAGTAGAAATGATGATGGCAGTGCAAAAACAGTGTGCTCTGTAAGTCTGCTGATAGAAAGTGCACATGAGGAAAATCATGAATCGGAAGTTTGTAATAATGCAAACACTGGTGACACGCATGCATGACTATCCCAATCAAGTTTCAAAATTAGATGTGGCTCAAAGATTTTGGATACAAAACTTAGTCCATCTGTCAGAAAATCAACAGTGTTAAATCAGGCCAGTTGATTCATGAGTTTGAGGATATTTTCCTTGTTCCCTATAGAAACCACGCGGCTTATCATGAGGGTGATGTCGGTGATTGTGCACCAATAAAACAGCACCCTCACAGAGTAAACCTATGAAGAAGAACATCTTCAAACAAATAGATTAAGAGACACAGTTTGGAAAATCAAATACTTGAAGCAAGCAAAAGTGAATGAGTCCCCAATATTTGGTTCCAAACCTGATGGTTCCCTTAGGTTTGTGAAAGACTTCAGAAGGGTAAAATCAATGTTCCGTGAGACTGATTCTTTTCCAATACCTCGTATTTATGATTGCATTGAACAAAATTTGCAATTTCAAGTATGTCCTCAGTATGAACCTTTTAAAGGGGTATTGTGCAGGTTCCCCTTACTGATCGTAGCAAAAGAAATTTCACACATTTTGCCGCCTGGATGAGCTTTTTCAGTATTGTGTTATGCCTTTTGGTATGAAAACGCACCGCAAACCTTCCAAAGAATGGGTAAATCATATAGAGTTGCTGACATAGAAGGCTGTGAAGCCTATGTGGGTGATTTAATTGTGTACAGTCAGTCTTGGGAACAACACCTTGGGCAGCTCCATCGCTTTTTTCAGAAGTTGTCAGAAACAAACTGACAGTCATTTTAAGTCAAGAGTGAAGTTTTTGCCCATGCCCAAATGTCACATATTTAAGGCCATGTAGTAGTCAAGTCAAGGTCAAGCCTGTCAAGGCTAAAGTTGAAGCATTTGAGAAGTTCCCCACATCAACTAGTACCAGAAAGAACTTCAGATGATTCTTAGGTATGGCTGGATATTACAGCAAGTTTTTGTCCAAACTTTTTCAGATATTGCCAGTCCTTTGAACAAATTTTGCTGCCCAAAATGTAACATTTGTTTGGTCGCATGAATGTTAAATAGTTTTCCCTCCATAAAATCAAAGCCATACTGATTAGTTGAACCATTCTGATTGCACCAAGACTTTCAGAACCAATTCAAGTTGGCCATATGCCAGTGACATAGGGTTTGGTGGAGTTCTTATGCAGAAGGAGAAGACGGAATAGAACACCCTATTTCGTATTTCTCCAAGAAGTTTAACAAGCACAAAGAAATTACTCCACTATTGAAAGGTGTCTTGCTCTGATTTGGCATTAGGGCATTTTGATGTATATTTTGGGCACCACTGTTCACCAGTGCTTGTTTTCACATATCACAACCCCCCTCACCTTCATTAACAGGATGAAAAACAGAATCATAGGTTGTGAGGTGGAGTTTGACCATGCAAGAGTACAACCTAGACATCAGACCATCAAAGGCAAATGATAATGTTGTGCTGATCCTTATCCAGAATTGTTAGTTAAGTCAAAAAGTTAAAGTTTTTAAAGGGAAGTTTAACATTGTTAATAAGTTATGTATAGGATTTTTTAAGATATTAAGAGCCTAAATGGGATTACGGGAAGAGGGAGGTACATTTTTGCAGGAGTTTGATAACCACCCGGTCGCTCACGATTCTCCTGTGTCTTTCCTGTTTGTCGTTGTTGTTTGGTCCATACGCGTCGCCGGCCCTCCTTTCAATCAACCTTCTTTCGTTTGTAGTTTTTCTCTTTTCGATGGTTCTTAGTCTTCTCAAGTTTCCGTCCCCTTCTATCCATCCGAGTGGTGGGTGTTATGGTTTGGTTCGTTTCTTTTTTTGGCCTTCCCTCGTCTGGGTACCGTTCGTGCGATTAGTTGTTGTGGAGCGCCCGTCTCTTCACAGGGGGGGTTTTAGTTTGGGGTTGGGGTTGAGATAATGGGGGGGTTGGGATGGATATGGGATGAGAGAGAGGGGTTGGGTTTTTGTTGGGAGAGAGGGGGACGAAGGTGTAGGGGGGAGTATAGGGGTGCGGGCATGGTTTGGGTTGTTAGGGAATTCTTGTTGTCTGTAAATAATCACCCGGGTGATTAATGTCCCGTGTGGCCCAATATTTGTTCCCGGGGTTAGGGGAAGTGGTATGGGGGGGGGGGTTATGGGTCGGGGGTATCGTCCTGGGGTGAGGTTTGGGGGTGGCGTTTTTCTGGGCTTTCGAGGTGTCTGGCGTTGCTCGGTTCTGCGACTCGGTAGGTGGTGCCGGGGTCCGGGTTATGTGGGGGTGGGTCTTCCGGTTGTTTGTGTGGACTTTTGGCGGACGGGCGTGTGTCTAGGTTATAGTTGTTGTGGCGGGGAGTATGGGCCCGTGTGTGGAGGGGGGGCGTTCGGGGTGTCTTGCGGTGTCGGGAGCCCCTAGGGGGGGCCCTGCGTTTCATCGGGCTGAGTTCTCTCTCATGTTCGTACTCGTCAAGAGCGCCCAATCAATCTGTTCCTGTTGTCAGTGGTGTGGGAGAGATGTCGACATGGTTTTTTTGTTTAATTGAGAGGCATTTCCAGACTTAAGATGAAATGGACTATAATTTAGGAACATATTACTAACCAAATATAATCTGCCCGTGAATCGGCTTACTCGAAGGGAGGTGTATTGTTTGAGAGGATATTAAAAGCCCCTGGTGAGAGAAGATGAGTGAGAGTATCACAACATCATTAATCCAAGGAGATTTTCAATAACATCTTGGCTCCAAGTTATTAGCAAAGTTTCCAAGTTGACAGTGACAGTAATCACATCTAGTACTAATCTCCCTATAGTGGACATTGTCATACTAGTCCTCAGCCCCAACAGTTTTCGTCCGATTATGTAGCCGTCTTCGGTTTCCGTTTTTCGTGGCCGTCCGAGTTATCCAAGGATAAACAGCTACAGCACTTTTGGACATTTATATTTAGTCGACCTCCTAGCTTCGGGATTTTATTAGGAGCTAGTTTTCTTCAGTAGGACAATCTTCCGTGGACACGTCCCTCTATTGGAAATTGGAGTTTTTGCGCTGGAATATTCGCCCGGACTCTTTGCAAGTTCGGCATCTTAAATTGATCTCGCTGCAGCCGCCCGCGTACGCGGCACACAGAAAAGGGATTAAGAAAGAGGGGACGGAGGAAGTAAGAGTGAATACCCGGTAGTAAGTTTAGTAGTTCTAAATTAACAACTTATTATAGATAAATCTTTGAATTTAATACCTAATTGATGTTTGATTTAGACTGATTAAACACACAATGAATAAATCTTGTTTTTAGAATTTGTAATCAAGTTTCAGTGTATTGTCTAGTTATTCAGGAGTTTCAATCCGTAGTTTAAGGTGGTTGTGCCTTTTCAAGGTGACCGTAAACAATTGCATGTGATATTGTTTTTTTTTTGACCTTATCGTTTTCATGTATAGCAAATTAAACCTAATAGGACAATATATACATAAAAGTGCCTTTATGCATACCCCCAGTCCTGTCCACAGCAAGAGTTAGGCCTCAGTTTTTACCAATGCAGTCATCTGTTAACACTCTGCTTGAATGTAGAATGAAGAACCCTACACACCCCCAGTATTCTTGCTATTAGTAACCCATAGATAAGTAAATAAACCAATTTGTTTTGAAAAAAAATGTGCAAGAGAAAATTTTTATGTTGTTATACCAATCCATTGAACGAATCGTTGTTATTACCACCGATTCACGACTTCAGAGAAAAAAGTATGTATACTAGTTATCTTAGCTCAGTCAACATGTACGATTTTTAATTATCTTTACATCCAGAGACACTGAATAGTTTCGTCTAAATCAAGATCAATAGTTTAGAGTCACCCTATATCTCAGGTCTGGGTAGGGACATGCCTTCGAGAGTCTAGCAGTAGGACCCATAGCTAGACCATTTTTGGTGCCAAAAAGGATCCATAGCCTAACTAGAGATGCATTTTTGGGGGGCCAAATTTAACCCAAATTTGCCTTTTTTCCCTCCACATGGTTATATTTTAAGCAAATTTGGACAATTTGACTTCAATTGAGGAAACTTGACGAATTTTCCAACAAATTTTAAGAAAATTTTGAAAAAAACATTCCTTCATATACCAAATTTGGCATGACAAAGGGTCATTATTTACCAAAGGTTAAAAAATTAAAAATGAGACTGATTCCTTGGCACGTCCCCTATTGTTATTTGTGTTGAGCAGCTTCCTCCCCCCCCCCCCCCCACCCCGCCTATTACCGAACCCCATGTGCACATATCTGCTATTATGCCCATTTGTTGTAACCAAATTGTGTTACACAGTTTTGTACAATGTGCAAAGACAAAATGTGGTTTTCTTTCTTCATTTGTATGAATTAAGATTAAGTCATAAATTAGACATAAAAATATGTACAATAATCCAAATATAATATAAAATAAACCTGATTTGTGTGCATAACTGGTGTGTATGTAGCAATTAGAATTCAAGAGAACCGCGGAGAATGTTCTGGAGAATAGAGATCCGACTAGCCTACTCAAGGGGTATGTGTATGGCCACAGGTGGCGCACTGCTGTATAATTACACAGCAGTGAGTAGCTGCTATGAGATCCCAAATCTATAAAGTACATGTGGAATGGTAAGAGGCATTCCAGAATTATGATGTAATGGACTATATTAGAAACATGACTATAGAGGAGGAACCGGATCATTCTAGTATTGTTGGAGAGGATATACAAAGCCCTGGTGCAGAGAGATTGAGTGAGAGATAACAACATCATTAATCCAAGGAGGTTTTCAGAACATCTTGCTCAAAGTTTATAGCAGAGTTTCCCAAGTTGACAGTGACAGTAACAAGTCTAGTACTAATACTCCCATATAGTGGACATTGTCATAGAATAGTCTTCAGCTCCAAACGGTTTTCGTCCGATTGTGTAGCCCGTCTTAGGTTTCCGCATTTCGTGGCCTCGCGAGTTATCCAAGGATAAACAAGCTACAGCACTTTTGGACTTTATATTAGTCGACCTCCGAGCTCGCGGAGTTATTAGTAGCTAGTTTTCTTCAGTAAGGATAAGTCGTCCCCCATCCGGGACACGTCCCACTATTGGAAATTGAGTTTTGCGCTGGAATATTTGCCAGGACTCTTTGCAAGTTCGGCATTTTAATTGTAATCTCGCTGAAGCCCGCTTGTCGCGGCACACACCGGGTAGTAAGTTAGTAGTTTCATAAATTAACAACTTTATTATAGATAATCTTTGATATTTGATACCTAATTGATGTTTGATTTAGACTGATTTAAACACACATTGAAATAAATACTGTGTTTTAGAATTGTAATAAGTTACAGTGTATTGTCTATTTTCAGGAGTTTGAATCCGAGTTTTGAGGGGGTTTTGGCCTGGTCAAGGTGACCGTAAACACTTGCATGTGATATTATTTTGTTTTTTGACCTTTCGTTTTCATGTTATATGCAATAACCTAATTAGAGACAATAATATACATAAAAGTGCCTTTATGCATACCCCCAGTCCTGTCAACCAGCAAAGAGTTAGGCCTCAAGTTTTTACACAATGCAGTCATCTGTAAACACTCTGCTTGAAAGTAGAATGAACCCTACAACAACCCCCATTATTTCTTGCGATTAGTACCCATGGATAAGTAAGGAACCAAGTTTTGTTTTGAAAAAAAAATGTGCAAGAGGAAAATTATTTATGTTGTTCTATACAAACCATGAAGAATCGTCGTTATTACCACGATTACTTCAGAGAAAAAAAATATGCATACTAGTTATATTAGTCTCAGTCACATGTACGATGTTTTAATTATTTCTTTACATCCAGAGACACTGAATAGTTTGTATAAAGCAAGATCAATTAGTTAGAGTCACCCTATATCTCAGGTCTGGGTAGGGACATGCCTCCGAGAGTCTAGAAGTAGGACCCATAGCTATACCATTTTGTGCCAAAAAAGGGATCCATAGCTATACTAGAGATGCATTTTTGGGGGGGGGCCAAATTTAACCCAAATTTGCCTTTTTTCCCTCAAAATTGTTATATTTTAAGCAAATTTGGACAATTTTGACTTCAGATTGAGGAAATTTGACTAATTTTTCAACAAATTTAAGAAAATTTTGAAAAAAACATTCTTCATACCAAAATTGGCATGAAGAAAGGGGTCATTGATTTACCAGAAGGTTAAAAATGAGACTGATGTCTGCGGCAAGTCCCCTATGGTTATTTGTGTTGAGAGCCTCCCCCCCCCCGCCTATACCGAACCCCCATGCACCATAGCTGCTATTAATGCCCATTTGTAGGTAAACCAAATTGTGTTACACAGATGTGCAAGACAACATTTTGATTTTCTTCATTTGTATGATGCTTTATCCTTTTCAACCAGACCCTGAATAGTCTCTAGTCTAAAGCAAGATTAAGTTAGAGTCATCCCTACCCAGACAAAATTGTGATTTCTCCATAAAAAAAAAAGTGCCAGAACATGGAAACATTGTTACTGCTGTCACTTTGATAACATTCGTAGTTGTTATATTCTTGTTCCGCCAATAAGTTCACATAATCTTTATTAAATGTTCTAAACAACACTGTTATCTCTATTTAGCTTTTTTCTTTGACAAAACCTGTTTTCATTGAACATTGATCTTTATTTCCCTGGTCTTAGTGAGTGTATAGAGTGATGCAATAAACCAGTCAAGATATAACCACTTTGGCATGCCATACTGGAGGACAAACATCCACTTGCTGAGGTGTAGGTCCCTTGATCGATTCCACAATTATCATGTGTTATAATTGTTCATCACCACATTATCATTACATTATCCTGGGAAATCCTGTCATAGACCTTTTGGAGAAAACTGTTAAGATTGATGGGTTCATTCATACGTGTATATGACATTGTATTGCATGCGCTATACGTATACGGTATAGCACATCTATGTTGCTGAAATTTTCATATTTTGTGTCCAGAATTGTGCACTGTTAGCATTTAGCTGGAAGATGTCATTTTTAAAGACCATTTTTTGATGCCAAAAGATCAAGACAGAAAGCCAATTTTAAACTCTGTGCAGTATGCCAATAGTCCCAAGTGATGATCTACTTGTTACAAAACCTAATTCAAAATCATACATTAAGCTTCTGAGTTTTGTTCATGAACGTGGGCACTGGCAGTATAGAGATAGAGAATATCCTGAGATCGTCGCACCCCACCGCACACACACACACACACACAGAAATCCTACAAAAGGGGCACATTTGTTGATTTTGTCCATAAAATGGCCCAAAGTGTAGAGAAATTTGACAAGAAAGTTCACTTTTTAGTGATGAGAAAAAGGACCATTTTAGGGGTTTTGTCTGCTTTTACCAAAATGTCCACATTTTAAAAGTTCCGCAACACCTACATAGACTAGACTATAGATTGAAAGACTATTCATGGTCTCCATACCCGGGGGCGCACTGGTTATTGACAAGGAGATATCATGCACGAATTAAGGCGGTTCAAAAGTACGGTAAATCAGTACTGTATTCCCTGTTAGAACACTGTTTAAAATTTGCTGTTTAAAAGAGGGTTGTTTAAAGTGCTGTTGTTGTTTAAGTTTTAAACAACATGGTTTAGTTTGTTGTTTATAACATGTTTCTTTACAAGTGTTATACGTGTTTAAACATTTTTTTTTTTTTTTTTTATTTTTGTATTAAAAAACAACTCCTGTTTACCCTGGTCATGTGCTCCCACCTTGTTTAAAAAAAATTCAAAATTAAACACACTTGTTTCAAAAAAAACTCTTAAACCTGATGGCCCTAAACTTTTTAAACAAGTTGTTTAAATTTTAAACAGTTGTTTTAATTTTTAACAAGTTGCTTAATTTTTAACAGTTGGAGCGATGACCAGGGAAACATGGTTGTTTAACAATTTTAAACAATTTGATTTAATTTTGTTTCTAACAGTCAGGTAATTTGATCATTCGACAAATCACGCCCTAACAAGTATCTATAAGTGTAAATCCTACCTTTAATAATGTATTGGCAATATTTGATCCCTAAGCAAGTAGAAATTTGTTTCTTTGTAGGCTTAATGAATAATCATTTACCAAATGGAGCCGAATATGATACAAACTCAAAATTTCGCAAATCATAACCTAAATGTAAGTTTCAAAGTCCCTGTTCAAGTTTGAAAGCACACCCTTTTCAATTTCATTATTTTTTGCTACCTTTTAACGTTACGTATGTATCGTGCACAATCTTGAAAAAATACCCATTTTACATTATAATCCCCATGTCAATGACCAGTGCCCCGCCCCCCCCAGTGCTCTGGATGGAAGAATAATTAAAACATATATGGACTGAAACTGTAACAATAATTATAGAGATCTTGGTCTCTGTAGTGTGCGAATCGTGTTTTGTTTCAAGGTTTAACAACGATTCATTTCCATGGATTTGGTACAAATAGACTATACCAAACATTTTCCTCTTGCACATTTCATAAACCTGGTTTACCTAATTGTCATGGCTTACAATCACGGTATAATGGGTGTGTAGGTTCACTAGACACGTGCATAACACGAGTTCGAACCTCTTGCTTTGGACAGAACTGGGGGTTTTTTTGATAACGTAATTTATTCATATTATTGGCTCTAATTAGCTTATTTGCATATAACAAGAAAACAAAAAATCAAGTAATAAAATAAATCTCATTTACAATATTCCTTGTAAAAATTTGCCACATTTTGGTACCAAGGTCGATATACTTTGGACAATATATGACTGCTTTGACCTTTGACCTTGTGTCAAGTTCACTAAAGGTCAACGGAAAAAATAGCAACATCGTTTTTCTGAATAGTCAGACCCAGTAGAATACATTTATAGTGGTTGCCAACAATTAACAAGGACTTCATAAAATCACTCTCTAGAGAACATAGGCCTCTCCACTAATTGCTGCGAATTGAAATATCCAAAGTTTCAATGTCAAAAAGGAACGGAAAAGGTGAAATAGGGCAGTCTTGGAAAATTCAACGTGGCATGTCGATAGGCCTACTAACCCATCTATATAATAAAAGGAAGATTCTCAACCTTGTACGGGAGTGAAAAAATATTCAGACATATGATGAAATGGACCCTTATTGAAATCACCTTCACAGATTTGAAAACAATTTGGGTGTTTAGATTTTGTAAAAAAGGGAAAGTAACTAATATATTTTCCTTGTAAGCTCTACAGTAAAAACAGCAAGAGTTCGTGGCAATTCCTGCAACGGCAAATCAAGGTGTTAACATCCCTTCCAGAATTTAGAGTGTATCTATGTTCTGTGACACAAATGAAAAACATTTAGACTGGAATTCAGACATTGTACTTCAGCTAGGCTTGTAGTATGATTCTATGATTCTATAGTAAGATATTGATACGGCAAGTGAAAAGTGATTAGCTGGGATTAGAACATATACAATAGCAGTGGTCTGTGACCTGATGACATGCACGCTTTTCAAGTTTGATAAATACTGGCAGTAATGTCAGCATCCTTGGCTGAGAAGTGAAGCTTACAAGGAAAATAATATTAGCTACTTGTCCCTCCTTTACAAAATGTAAACACCCAAATTGTTTTCAAATTTGCATGTGGAAGTGATATCAGTAAGGGTACAATTCATTATGTCTGAATATTTTATCATGCCATTGTGTCCCTTTAAAGATAAAGACAGGACTTAGGAAATAAACCGAATCACCATTTTGATAAATCACAAAATGGTGCTCGTTTACCAATATCCATCTGTTGCTTTATCTCCTGTGTTCAAAATGGACTTGTAGGCAGCGTTATATAGTTTACCAATAATGGCAATGGGATTAATTCTGCTGTGGGTTTGTTCAGTGCCCTTGCAGCTTGGTCCAGCCAGTTCAAAAGGTCCAAAAGACATCGTATTCGTTATATTGGTTGTTTCATGATGAACTTTCATCGATTACATTTAGCCATCGTTAGTTGGCATAGTCTGTGGATGAAACATTTCATGTGAATAGAAGAGCAAATATTCCATTTGGATTCACATCGGTAAATAACATGAGAAACAAAACGTAAGTCCCGTCCCGCTGCAAATGATGGTGTTTTTGTGCAACGGTTTCTATGTGTATCCTAAAAACTGAGAGAAATTGCGAGATCTGGGTTGAAAACCATGGTTGCTATCAATATCAAGTATAAAATCGGTGGTAGATGAAAAAAGGTTGGCATTGATACTTTGTTTTGGTCTGATATACCTATTTATTTTAATTTGGCCTGACTCAATAGAGTTCAATGGACACGGATTTACATTCAAGTGTTACCATGGTAATGAGAGTTCCTAGATAGGCAATTCTATTCTTGATATGAATCGGTTTAGTCAAAGGATCAATTTGAGACCATTTTCATTCAAATCCATGCATTTTTGATCACTGTAGGCCAAACAGTTCACCTTTGACTTTTTTGCTAATAACTCCTGAACGATCCATCTCAGATAGGGAAACTATACCTTTCCTAAATCCTTATGATGAGAGGAACACATTGGTAAGATTTTTGCAACAATATCATCAATTTGACATTTGACCCCGTACAAATTTCAATGGTGCCCCCAAGTGGCAATACGACACTGACAATTTCACAACAAGTTGGAAGTGATTCTCTGGGATGTCCTAAACCAATAAAACCGAAAATTCCATTTTGGCCCAACTTAAGTAGCAATTAAACAATGACAACCACATCCTAATTAAA
>JAMKCH010038988.1:0-22369 GCA_023653785.1 Ophioderma brevispina
ACATCCGTTGGAAATCCTTACCGCAATCAGCGGGTGGTGACCTGGATGTTTTCCCACGGCGGTGGGCGGGGGGGTGGATTACCATATTTGGTGTACTTACGTAGCTCATTTGTTTTTCAAAAAATTTCTAACTGCAAGTCACCGATTATTATCTTTATAATTGCCTTGAGCTGTCAAGTAAAAGAACGGATGCGGAAGGACCCTCGCGCTACGCGCTCCGTGGCTCGGTCAGTGGGAAAATGAGGGTCCTTCTAGAGGGACTACCTTCGCCAACAAAGTTGGCGGGGGAGGGACCAATAAAAGTGACAATTATCGAGATCAATATATTTATATTAATTGTTGGGCAAGAGATCCAAATAGCACACAGAGGTACTCGAATATGAACGTTAACCAAATGTTGGGTTATACAACATCCATGTGAAAATCAGGTAGGCTAGCCTACCAGTAAAGGCTCGGTCTTCGGACTGGCATGAATGGGCACGTACGCAAATTGGTACATGATAGTCCCATATCAAAGTCATTTCAGACCCACTATCAGCGTTTTTTTCTTTCTTACTTCCAATCTCATCAATCAAATCCCTCAAATTTGCTGCATCGAATCTGACTTTTCTTTGCCAAAAATCATGCGATCCCAACTTCCCCGGTTGTTTCGATGGTCGCCGCCATCAGTTTAGACTGAGACAGGTCTGAGACTTGCTATAAAAATCATCGGGAGTTTCCCGGATGTGCAATCATTTAAGAGAGCTATTTCATTCACAAAACAGGGGGAAGACCCGAGCTATTTTAGTAAATTAAACGACATTGACCCAACTCACAGATTTAAAACAAAACAATGATCAAAACTGATGCTGATGGAGCTCCCGCCCGAGAGAGATGTAAAAAACTTGCTTCATGAGCTCCTGTTGGCAAATCGCATTATTGCGAGCTGGCAGGGACGCGATAGACACATTTATGCGAGCAAGGCGAAGGGGATCTGATTGATAGCGTTTGTGTTTGCGTGGGTTGGGATTTTTGAATAAATTAGACGCGTTTTCTTTGCAATATTTATTATGAAAACAAGGTAAAATAAATGAGAAAGCTTGTTTACCTAACAGTTTACAAAAATATGATTGCACCATGGATGATTGCACATGAAGTTGTCGCTTTTGGCGACTGGGCGCATTTTACACCAAATATTGCCGCCTGGTGCATGATGTTGGTGTCCCTGGCCGCAATTAATGGAATCTTAGGGCGCAAATTTGCGCCTGTGCCCGCGATTTCAAAGGCTTGGGAACATGGTATCAAGTGTAGAAATTGAGCAACACATGTGGAAACAACAAGCAATCTGATAATCTGACCATTTTAGGGCCATGACATCTAATTGACCTCTAGATGACCTTTGACCCCACTCTTGAAGGGGGTAACTCTGGGCAACCCAAGGACCATTACAAGCAAGTGTCATGAAAAGTGTGCACGTATGTGTAAACAGCAAGCAAATAAGTTTAGGGTCAGCATTTTGGGTCAACATTTTACACAGACATGTCACACTGACAGATACACAGAGGCAGACGCACACACACACACAGGACAGAACATAAATACGAAAGCAACCCCTATTTGCACTTTGCCAGATGACACAAGGGGAAACAAGGTTGGCTGTCTGTAATGGTAATATCAATGTAGTTATCAAAGATACTCTCTATTCTTATGTGAAAAGACTTTAGTTGGTATTCTGAAAGGGAGGCAACTTTAGACCGGGTTACCAGGGTTTAGTCTTACATGAGGGACTGTTTTCCTTCCAAAAATACTCTAAAATGTGCTGTAACAGGTGTGAAAATTCTCTTGGATGGCCAGAAATGGGCCTATACATGAGGAATTTCTCACTGTTACATTAATTCACGTTTTTGAAAGGAAAAAAAGGTCACTCATGTAGGCGTAACCCTGGTTTATTTAAAACCAGGTCTAAAGTTAGACTTCTTCAGATAATACAAGCCTTTTGGGTCATCTCCACTTACGAGGTACATCTCACGCGCTCATCATATCTCTGGCTTGGATCTTTGAGATGTTCTGGTGCATAGTAGCTGATGGCTCTCTTCACATGTTCTCTACCTGATGAACTTCTAGTGTGAGCAAAAACACATCTGAAATCGCAATGCAGTGGGGACACTGGAGTCAATTTATGGTGAAAATTGTTTGCTTTTTAACCAACATGCCTAAATTTGTTGGTGCTAAAGACATATAGAAAGGTTCTCTTCATACTTATTGTAATGTACCAGGAGGACTTAATCACCTACATAATAGTATGGAGGGATTTAAAGTCAAGCCTGCACAAAAGCTGGTTATGACGTGAATTGAGTTGAAATTAACAATTAGATCTAAATTGGGTCAACTGCCACACTTATTCTAGAGTCAAAATTGTTGTGGTGGCAATGCAAGTTAACAAAGCTACATGTACAAACACAATGTTAACTTGCATTGCAAACAAGCCCAGGAGAAAGTATGCAGTGTCATGATAACATCTCGCGGGGTGTTGCAAAGGATGTGATTTCTAGAGGTTATTGGCAAATCATAGCTTTATCAGAGCTTTGAGGCTCTATGGATCATCTAAAACTCTGGTGCTCCACACTAAAAGGAATTGGCATAAACAGTAGCAAGAAGATGAGGGAAAAGAAGGCGATGGTCCTTAATTTGAAATCCGATTACCCCAGGATATGTGATTATCTCAATTCACAGCTCATTGTTGGCTAACTTCAAGGGATGCTCGTTACACCTTTGAAAGTAATTGTCATCCGACTCAAGCTCGGCCAGTCTGGAAAGTTTCACAACAGGAAGGAATTGACACACTGTTGCTAAAACAACTTATTAATTTTCCAGCTAAAAGTTCTCTGTGGTAATTGCACTCCACCATTTGTTCTGACGACAATAATTTATTTTATTCATTGGCGATATAATTGAGGAAATCAGTAACGTTTTAACGAAAGAAAACAGCAAAATTAGCCCTTTTTCGGTAAGCTCACCTTGATTTAATGTTTTGAGATCTATAAAGGCTGTTGTTATTTTAGCCTAATTTAAACATATCCGGTTAGTTCCTGTGAAATATGATATGATGAATGATTAGATAAATGCATTTTGAATACAACTCAACCATACCTGTTTGTGTCAGAAAGTGTCCAAAGTGCCAAAATGCTTTGAAAATTTGGGGTCAAAGTTGTCTGTAAGTGATGCAGAAGAGTACGTTTCGCTGTACTGCTCACGACCAAAGTGTATAGACTGTGTAAATGCCAGTTGACAACTGTGTAATTGGAATAGTTCTGGGATTTAATGACAGGTGTATGTAATGTTCCCCAGCAAGAAGCGCAAGTCTTTGATCGAATCAATCGGATTTAAGGCAATTAAGATGAATAGGCGGAAGAACAGTTTATCTTTTGAAGTAGCATTTGAACCATCTCCTTCTTTCTCATCTTCTCTGACATGTAGTAACTAAATTCCAAGTGATTTTTGTTGATAACCCCAATGCAATCATCACAGTGCCTAAGATCAAACCGGTTTTGGATCAGGCCCGAAAACAGCATTTACACTCAGATATCGGATTTCTACTGTTACTGGCAATACACTAGACAGGACAGTATTTGCCATGGTATTTTCAGCATTTTAAAAACATTTTTGTTTAAAAAATAGTAGGGCATAAATTTATTTATTACAATCCTGTATATTTATGGAATAATATTACATGACTCCATACCTTAACTTCAAAGTTCTTGTCAACAAGAAACTTAGTACTGTCAACAGAACAGTGCAGCATAGGTGGTTGCATATTGTGGATACGATACAGGCCAAGAGCGCCCCCTAGTGCCATATGCACACGTCGCACCCAGTTGATTTTGCTGGTTCCTTCTTTCTTGTGCAATTTCTGCATTGCACTCTTGATTGTGCCACGATCCATGTATTCCATAACAATCATCAAGGTTGTGGTGTCATTTGGTCCTGTATGTGATTAAGAGATAAAGTCATAGCTACATTATATCCTTCCCATGTATGCTATCATGTGTTTTATTCCATTGATGGAATAAAGCACATCATAAAGAGTTAAAGTCATATCTACATTATATCCTTCCCATCTATGCTATCACATGTTTTATTCGATTAATGGAATAAAGCACATCATAAAGAGTATGGGTGTAAAGGGTATAATGTAACTATGCTGAGATAAAATATGAAAAATTTCCTCCATGTAAGCATGTACCAACACATACCCTTAATCCTCACATAATGCTTGTTTACAAGAATGGACAAGCAATGTCTATTTGTTTGTCTTGCTACTTGAGGGGCAGCACATACAGTCAGCTATTTAGAAGGTCAAACAGCTATTATTTTGTTTCAAATTGCATGCACCAATACCCACTCCTCGCCAAAGATAGATAGAATCTTGGTAGCTGTGGATTGGAGGTCCTCTATGTGAAATGCAAAGTTGCCCAGTCTTAGTCTGTAATTCATTTGTTTGGCTTATAAACCTCACTTGGGCTGCTGTCATGAAAGTGTCCCATAGATTAAAATTTCTTCTTGCACTTATGTTTACATATTTTAATGCAATTATGCTGGGCTTTTGGATTCAAACAATAATGGCAAGGCATTCACATAAACCTTCACAGCCAAGTCAAATTCTCTTCAAAAAAAATATTTTCCCTGAAATATAATCAAGAGCCGATTTTGGGGAGGAGGTGGATAACAAATTATCCCTTAAAAAAAAAAAAAAAAAAAATGATCGAAATGAATATATATATTATGTGGGAATATATATTTATGGGAGGTTCTGCATCTGCCTAAAGACAATGCAATTTGTTACATCAACATCGGATTGAAGGTAAGCAGATTCCTGTATGAGTCAGATAGAATCTTGGTAGCTGTGGATTGGAGGTCCTCTATGTGAAATGCAAAGTTGCCCAGTCTTAGTCTGTAATTCATTTGTTTGGCTTATAAACCTCACTTGGGCTGCTGTCATGAAAGTGTCCCATAGATTAAAATTTCTTCTTGCACTTATGTTTACATATTTTAATGCAATTATGCTGGGCTTTTGGATTCAAACAATAATGGCAAGGCATTCACATAAACCTTCACAGCCAAGTCAAATTCTCTTCAAAAAAAATATTTTCCCTGAAATATAATCAAGAGCCGATTTTGGGGAGGAGGTGGATAACAAATTATCCCTTATCAAGCATATCTAACCTTTTTCTTGACACAGGCCCCAGAGTCGCACAACATTCTTGGAGTCAAACTTCTTCAGGTGTTCTGCCTCCTTTTTCAGTGCCCTCTTAATTTCACTAAGATTTGCTCTCCTGCAAGATGAATAAAAATATATCACCTGTAATATTAGACAAATTCAAAGTTGCAGTTAGTTAAACCAAAGTTTTAAATCAGGTTTTGTCCCTGCTAATGGGGGTGGCCGGATACACCTCACTCAGCAATACTGCTGTGTGAGGATTTATTGGAGCAAAAGATAATTGACCGGTACCCTTCCTGACTTCAATCACAGTTTTCGGCAGTGGGCCAGCCTTGGGCAACAACGGCCCACCATGTAGGCAGAAGTGCTGGATGGCCGCCATTAGCTCTCGAGCTGATGCCCTTGTAGGTATTCTTTTTCATTCTACCCAAGGTAACCAGCTACCATCCTCATCAAATTTCCTTAAAACCGATAGGGGGGTGGGTGCGGTTTAAGCCGCCGACAATTTAGCCATGGGACAGGTAGTAGGGGTACCAGGATACAGTAGCGGCCCTCAAAGGAAACACCTGAGCCTGACTATCTATGAATAATTATAGCATATGAGTGAGGTTCTGAAAATGTAAACAACTATGCTTCCAATTTTGGAAGTTAATATTTTCTGTTCTTGTAACAGAAATTGTTGTATAGTCTAGTCCTGCAGTGTCTTAGAAGTGGAATGCAATATTAAATTTTTAATGTGAAATTTTGTGGGAAAAAAATCCTACTTTAATGTCTATGCAAACAGTCGGTAATGGTACGGGGGAAAAGAAGAATAAAAAACGAATGATAAAGAAGGAAGGAAAGAATAGAGGACAGAAAAATAACAACACTTAAGGTAGAAAGATCCTAATCAAATGTTTTTTTTTTTTTCTTAACGAAATCAATTTTGTTTTGTGCATTTTTAGTTCAGTCAAACATGAAAAATCTAAAAATGATAATACCGTATGTATAATGTTTGTTTCCTTAGCAACGTCTTTATACCTTAGTTCGGTTATTTTGCAAAAACTCACAGACATTAAAAACTATAACACTCTGTTCTATACAGACTAGGAATCAGGCAAAATACAACCTCTTTTAACTCTAGGGTTAGGGAAGTAGTGTATGGCTACAAGAACCCTGGTGATGTTAATTGACCCAGTGAGCATCCAAAACAACTATTTTCACATATTTCTCAGTTCATTTTTGGACCAAAGTGTCAGGATTGATGCCCAATATCTCCAGTTTGTTTCTTCAAAAAAATGCATTGGCAAGAGTTATTTATTGAGACCGCTGTACTTGACATTTTTTATTGTCATAATCACCCTGATTTGGAGTTATTAGCAGTAAACATATAATGAGCTCCAAAATTAATGTAATTTGCTATTTTGAATTAATTAAAAAAAAAAAAAAAAAAAAAAAAAAAAAAAAAAAAAAAAAAAGGAAAAATTTTGTAATTATCCTAAATACCCAGTTTCATGTTGAGAGATGGTACACTTTTGTTCAGGAGAGCGCATCAAATTTCTTCAAAATGGCACCGTAGTGGCCATATTGATCTTTATTTGCAAATCTATTCGAAAGTGTCGGATGCACATAATTCCACTTAAATTATATATTATGCATGAAAAATACATGAAAAATGTTTTTTAAAATTAAGAATTTAGTTTGATTAGGATATTTCTACCATAAGTCACTATATCAGGTGTAGCTCTTGCAGCAACTGTATGCCTATTAGACAATGCTTGTAACAACACCATGCTACCTTCTCCGATTTACCTTTATGCGTCAGAGTCATTAGACTTACTTATCTTGACATAGTTAAAGGACAAAACCAGACCTGGATGCTTTATCTGGAAAGAGATAGAAAGGTATGTTTTGTGAAATATGTGGAGTTTTGTCAGATACTTTTATAAAGGCCTGATCCAAATCTTACTGTAAGTTGTTTTGGGGCTTTTTTATTAATATGCAGTTTTAGGATTTGGGGCATTTTACAAGCAATTATTTTAATACCAACTTTGACCATCATTCATAATCATCGTCCTGGCCTCTGTCAGTCGCAAGCGACTATGGATCTTAAAGGCCCACATGAAGTCAAGTTAGGTGAAACAGCGACGTCTGTGGGCTGAAGCGGCCAATACTAGAGTGGCCGTCTCTGCCCACAGGGCTACATATAAGGGAGTCACAGGCTGACTATCCAAGGATCGTGTCAGCTTTCTTTTAGCTCGCTGCTTCTCAAACTGGCTGATGGATCTGTGTTTCTCAGTCAAGGTGTTGCTTCCCTGTTCTCCGCCAAAAGTGACGATTTGTCAGCAGTTTATCCCAGCACCAATGTCGATGTTCAGGGTAACATATCACGCTTACAAATATCTTGTAGCGGAGCGAGGGGTGACCAAATTCTCTTGCCAGATTAGCTCAGAAACATTGATATTATTGCGGAGCGGCAATCTCCATTCGAACGGGACATGGGCCCAGCCAAAGGAGTCTGCGTCTAAGAAATTTATAGATGGTGGGGAGTCCAATTCGAGTGGAGATATGATTTGGCACCATGTCCTTCCAGGTGACACCAAAATGGCAATCTAATACAGCGCAGAAGCAGATGGAAGTGTTGAGTTTCTTCTCATGCTAGAGTATGTAATAGCCTTGTCTCACTACATACAGTAAATGTGCTGATGATGCAGGCGTGTAAAATGATGCCTTGTCTGAATGGGACAGCTTTGCAGCACTTTGCCCACACACATGTTGTAAGCCGGGCAAGAGTGGCTGCAGCTTTCCCAATGCGTTTGCGATTTCTGCATCGAGAGGACAGATTGTCACTGATGGTGGACCTAGGTAGGTGAAGTTCCTGAAGAACAACCTAAAGTGTGTAATTGTCGATTGTGTTGACAGGTGGTTCTTGAGCATCTGGGCAAGGACATAGTTTCTTCAAACTGATGACCAGTCCGAAGTCCTTACATGCCTGTGAGAACGATCTATGAGCAGCTGAAGTTCCTGCTTGGAATAAGAAGTAATGGCAGCATCATCAGCGAACAAACATGTCACGAATCACTATATCTGACGTACCTTTGTCTTAGCTCTAAGGAGTGCAGGATTGAAGAGCCGACCATCAGACCTGGTGTGCATGTAGATACCTTCTGTGGCTGTACCGAATGCTTGCTTCAGAAGTACTGAAAAGAATATCCCAAAGAGCGTTGGGGCCAAAACACATCCTTGCTTAACACCACTGCGAATGTGAAACGGCTCTGATAGGCTATTCCTCCTCTAATTAGGGTTTGTCTTAAAAATATCAAGGCCCTTCAGTGCCTGAATACTCTCAAGATACCTCTTATTGCACCATTCCCTGCAGGATATATAAGTTCAATACCATCTAAAGAGACACTGGCACATTTGAAAAATACCCTGGGGGGCCCTTCTTCATAGACAAAGGGGTATCATCCGTCTCCAAGAATCCACGTAAAAAGGGTGTTTTTTTCAGGATCAGGCATGTTACGTCGTAACGTGAAAAAGGGTCTAAAAATCCCCAAAATCAAGAAAAAAGTATATTTTCTAAATGATGACTTATGCAATTAGGGTCCATATTCATTTCAGCATAAAAAATATAAAAAGTAGGTTCGGGAAGTATGTAATTTGCCTTCAAACCCAGCCTTTCAAATCCCCGAATTTCGAAAAATTTCTGCGCTATGCGCGGTTACGAAAAATCATACACCTGATTGTTTTAGTGCAATTAAGCCAATCTTGGTTTAAGAAATGACGACTCCTTTTGTGATTGCCTGATCGTCGCTACCAATATTGTTCTATACATTTACGCATGAAACGGACAAATTTGAGTGATTAAAACTCATAATTTATTTAAATGTCAGTCAATTCTATGTTTATGATTTTCTTAAAATAACATTGGGACTTAATTTGGGTGCATAATTGCGTGGATTCGGCAATTTTCAGTGCGGATTGGCAGGGAAAATGCCGATTTATCTGTGAGCTGCAATGCGGAAATCAGTGTCGAAAATAACGTTTTCTAAATGCGGATTCTCCACGATCCTATAGACCCATAGAAAATGTCTTGAAAACTAAATACCTTCAAAGTTTCCGCGACCCATCCCCTGCCGCTTCATATACACGAACTCTCCATGAACACTTCACATAGGCCTAATTTAATTATTAGTTCGAATAAAACCTTACTCATGAACTTCATGTATATTTTACTTTTAAGACCCTCGATCATAGGCTTACCTATATCCATTTTAAAGGTGCAACAAGAGATTTCAAATAACAGATATCCATAAAAAAATTGAAAATTCTGATTTTTGCCCTGATGTAAAGCTTTCCATCAAAATATCCCCATCTGAAAGGATTAAGCTGAGAAACGTTTCTTTGGTACAATAATTGTGAAATTTCTAATTTCGAATAGGAGCAAATACGAAATTCAGCCTATGTTTATATTGAAATATATGCAAGTCAAAATCACTTTTTTTTTCTTTCTTTTAAAACATTTCTGTAGCCAAATACAATGTAAAAGATCTATTGAGTGTCTAATCTATATGAAATCACTATTATGACACAATATCTGGGTGCCTCAAAATCTCTTGTTGCACCTTTATTAAAATTAACCATTTACAAATATGAAATTGTTTCTAAATTCTATTAAATTTAATAAGCCGATTTATCATACACATTTTTCTATATTGAAACCACTTACAAATTTCAAATTGTTTCTATCAAATTCGGATGGAAAACATGCTTTTGGAAAAGGAACATTACAAGGGACACTCGTACACTCCCCCCACTCCCTCCCCCCCCCTCCCGTAGCGCCATGACCACTTCACGACCATGTCGTTTAGCGTCATGCACAATGGATTGCTAAGTGCTGGCGGCCCACAATTAGGAGGGGTATCACAGATCTACCCATAGATAAACAAGAATCATGAGGTATGCAATTAAAATTGCCCCCAGGTCCCACAAATATGGTTTGATCACATTTTCTTCAATATATGCAAATAAGCTCATTAATATTCATAACCTGTCCAAAAAATATACAGAACAAGTCATGATCTTGTCATGTTCTATCACCATACCAAGTTAGAAGGTCATTGAGTAATCAGTTTAATCTGTAGAGTGAATTAAAGATTTTTCTTTAAAATATGCAAATGAGCTCATAATATCTAACCTGTCCAAAAAGTATACAGCACCTGATCATGTTCAAAAGTTCAGTGTGTATCCGATTAGTCTGTTGAGTGGATTAAAGCTTTTGGTGCCCATCCACCGCCCACAATGCCACCCCTCTGCACGCCCACCTGCGGAAACAAAAAATCCACACAACACATTATGTTGCAGGAGCCAAAAAATAGAAGAGGGGCGTTAGTGATATATATAGATGAAAATAAAAAATAAAAATGTAAAGCTCCTATTTTAACAAACAAAACAAATTACTTAAAGGGATAAGCAGACGATTTACTGATAATCCAAAACCTCGAAAAATCATCAAAATTCATATTTGGTATTTGTTTACTGACATGGATGTGCTAAAATGCATAACCTGCAAACTGGTTGATTGAAATCGTGTATTAAAGACAGGCGTATTTTTAACTGATTCTGTATTTCTATGTGCGTTGAAACTTCCGATTGAAATAAAAAAGGCTTTCCCTCTGAATATCCCAGATTTACAAGGGTAATATGTGCACCACGACTGGACAGTGTGACCTCAAGCACCAAATTAATGATCCTTGTTATCTGAATGGTGTAAACCCCAAATAAGCTGTTTAGTGTAGATTTTGAGATGCCATCGCCGTTGTCTACTTGCAGGAAATGGTATAACAATTTCCTCAAATACTTAATTTTTTGCATTTCATCTTTGTTCCAGCATTTGAGTTAGTTATATGGAATTGACATATTCATCTTTGATTATAAGCTAAAAAAATACATTTCACATTTTTATTATATCGATTATTGATGCATATCCTTTAAACAGTCTGCAAATATTTTCATTACATGTAATGTTCATGTTTCACTGCTTCAGCCAGCTGATCCAACTTCTGTTCAATTCCCTTGCATGCCTGCAGATGCTTTTCTGGACCGGTGATAGGGTAAGAATCTATAAATGTTTAAGATATTTCTAAACAATATGATCTTTTGGGTATCCAGGAATGCAAGCACTTACAAGGATGAGAAACTACATGAAACTTAAAGGGGGTATTTGGGTGATACACAGTCCTTCCCCAAATTACCATGAAAACGTTTGCGGAATACATCTACAACGGAGGTGTTTTTTGCAAATGTCATGCTAACCAAGAATGGGATTAGAACTAAATTTTCGAAGTCTTATACTTCTATCAGATGAATTTCAAATCAAAGCTGAATATTTTAGAAGTGCTGGTTCCACAAAGTCTCTGAACGGTACATAAAACTAGGAAATTGACCTTCTTGTGACAACTATCAGAAAATTCCCCAGAAACTTTCTTAGTAAAAGGTTTACCTGGTCTGTCACATGGGAGTGTTGGTGACTCTAAAAGGAAACTCCACAAATAAGCTCTTTTGTTTTGAATTGTTTTTTGATGGAACTACCAAGAATACACACAAAACCAAGAAAATCATGTATTTGGATGTGAAATTTATTGGCTTATAACATGCAACCATCGTTATGCATTTTCCCATTGCCTAAGTGCAGGAAGGGGGGAAGGGGTGCAGGAGGAAGGGCATGTGGTGCACCCCTAATTCCACAAAAAGACTTACTTTTTGCTGATTTTTTATATTTTTTTTAAAAAAAATAAAAAAAATAAAAAAAATAAAAAAAATAAAAAAAATAAAAAAAATACAATTCTGATCCAGATTTTATTACCAAACTTGTGGATTTATATAAGAGAAAACCAATTTGAGTTTAGCTAGTTTAGCTATTTCCACACAGTGATTGTTAATATGTGGAACAAATTGCAAAAAAAAAATGAGATTTATTAGAAAAATCCGGAAGTCAGCCTTTAAGTGGGATGATGTAATAATTCATGCACTGTTTATTTCATAATTTGGTTGAATGAGTTAAAAGTTACCCATTCATAACAAATCTTAATATTTTTGGTATCAAGTGTTGCCAAAAGGACACAAGGGATTTTATGGGACGGGGGGCAGGGGTGTGGCTAAGTTTTTTGACAAAGCCAGATTGTTGCCTGTCACGAGAGCATAAACCAAAATTAAAGGGCGATAAGCAGCGATTTGCTGATCTGAAACATAGAAAAAAAATCATCAAAATTCGTATTTTTTTGGGTATTTTTGTACTGGCATAGATGTTCTAACATTTCAGCAAGTGGTTTGGCTTGAAATCCAGTTTAAAAGACAAGGCAGCACTTTTTTATCCGATTCTGTAATTTTATTACGTGTATCAAAATTCTGACTTGAAGATCAAAAAAGTCTTTCCGGTTTTGTTTAGGTTTACTCACTTGAATTTTGTGTGTAAAAAAAATGAAAATTCGGCCGAAAAATTGAAAAAAAGTGGGCCAAAAATGCATTAAAAAAAACGCATTTCGCATTAGCATTTTTCATATTTCTTCTGAAAAAAAATTTTTCTTTTTTTAATTTTGAAAATAACATGCTTTAAGTGACAGCAGGAGATTTTTAGGATACAAATTTCTGACAATTTGCACTTAATTGTAAACATGCTACCAAGAACATTTAGAAGGTTTACTGGACAAACAAGAAAAAAGAAAACCAAAAAACTGTCGCTTTGTTAATATGCCTGCTATAATCATAATTTCCCCATAGAAAAGCATGGCATGTGATTTGATTATAAATTATAAATCAGTTACTAATGATCTAGCTTACAACATAATGTCGGCATATTCAGCTTATTCACTCCATACGTGATCTAATACATAAGGAAGATTCCAAATATAAAAAAGATCCTGGGTTCGAAAAAAATGGAGACAATTCTTTTAACTGGAAATGTCCTCAAGTGTGCCCGTGTTTCTTTAATAGGTTATTTCTTGGATTTAAATGTCCAGATACGGACAATTAACACTGTGATTTATGATCAATGGAATTTTCACATAGATTTCATTTGTGTTCTCTGCCCTCTGACAGGGGTAGAGGACAAACCGAGTAGCTACTATCACCACCGATCTCTGCATTTACATTACATATAAATTGCCAAAAAATAAAGGTGCTGTTCCGATTATGGCTATGGTGTTCTCTTACATTGATATGAGGCTTAGCAATTGCACATATGCCCCATTAAGTACCGTGGGAAGCAAACTCGCAGTGTTGATGGTAGAAGCAATTATGCATTTTTAATGCAAAGCCCTATTCAGCACTGTGCTATAAATGATGGTTAACCATTAAAATGGCATTTTTTGTCGTTGGGAGTGAAATGGAATTGAGGGTTCAAATTTCAGGCGGACAATGAGAAAATACGGGTCTTTCAGTTGATATCAAAATGGATACTACTTCAGGGGTAAATCAGGGGGTCCCATCTGTCCCAAAGACTATCAGAACCACACACCTGTAATTCATAAGTACCACACCATACAATTCAACAAAACATACAGGAAAATCCCCAAGCTAGTATTAGCCTATAGAGCTAAGGCCATGGGAATGAAAGTTTTAGATTTGCATCCGACGCCCGCATGCTCCAAACCTGCTGCCGAAAATTTTCATTATTTTTAAAAAAATTTATTTGCATAAAAAATGCTCTTCATCACAAAAAATCCCAAGTTTTTTAAATCATCAAAACAGCTGAGAAAAGGGTACATAATTACAATGTTACACAAATAACAATAGACTACATGGCATGCAGTCTCTGAACGAAAACATTTCTTGATGTGATTGATCGGTCAGCCTCTATTCTGCTAAACATAACTAAACACTTATGTCTTTAACATGTTGTCATAACAGACCGTTAATGGACAACAGGGGCAATGTGGAGGTTATGCGTAGCCAGAACTACGTCAGCTCGGACTGGAAAACCCCAGTGTGAACTCGCAAGTGCAACCAATAAAAATGTACTAATGAATAATGAATAATGAAATTAAGGCATCCTGAAAAATGTCCGGATGCAAATACAAAAAGTTTCATTCTCGGTCATGGCCTAATCCCATACCTTCTTTGATGCTTCCCATTGCAGCTAGCAGCTCTTTAGTATCCCTCTCGTCATCATCCAGATCTACATCTTGCCTGTTCCTGAAACCCTTTTACTTACTTTCCAAAACTTTGTTCCGAGTCAGAACATAATAGTGGCCATTTTTTGTTCTTCCCCAAGCACTCGTTGCATTAATCCTGTCATTCCACAAGGATACCAAATTGCACGTGTTCTGAAGTACATCCAGTCTCTCACTAAAGGAGTCAAAATTGACCTGTGATACTCTTCCTCTTCCAAACCTTTCTGCTGCGGTCCATTTTTTGCAGTGAAACATAAAAATCTTTAGCCTTTTCTACTACTTGTTTGAGCTCAGTCAAAGCCATTGCTAAACAATGGCACCGTATGGGTGGGTCCTGTGTTTGCAGCGCGATGATTCTTTCGCGTTCATCTCTCATTTCTGTGAGGAACCTCAAGCGCTGGTTTTAGACATTAATTTATATCTGACAAGGTCTTGCTACTGGACTGAACTCCTTGACTTCTTCGATGGCATCGTGTACGCTCTGTGCTAAAGGAAACGATGTCCATGGATAACCTACGAAATCCATGGTGAAGTACTAAATTGTACATTAGAGTCTAGAGTAATGGATTATTTCAATTTCCATATTTTTTTTAAGCCAACACAAAACAATAAAATTGTGAAATTCAGTTCTACGAAAACGACAACGACTTGACTGTGACTTCGACTTCCGGTTTGTGGCGAGGGTAGTTCACCTCAGTGTGGGCGATTAAGGCTATCAGAACGGCGCTCAACACTACAGTAGTAAAGTGGGTATCGGCGCAGTACTTGCTAAACAATAAAGCCAAGCGTTAGTGGTGGGCGTGTGTGCCGCGAACCACGTTCTTTCCCAGTACTGGGAAATCCCCCGGGGGAAATCCGGATGGACACGATACTCACAGGACATTCACCAAAAGATAACTAAAAAAAATTATGGAAGCTTTTTGTCAAAACATACTCATATTTCTTTGGTACATTTTTTTTTTATTTCTAATTTTTTTATTGGAGCAAATACGAAATTCAGGCAAGCCTCTCTTATATTATATGAGTCGATGTTCATGGAAAACAGTGCATTTTGGAGGATAAGACACACTAGACAGTCACATAAAAATTTGTCTCAAAATTAATTCAATACCCTATTATGACGGAAAACATGTTGACAACAACACTTATCTGTAACAGTATGCGCACAAACATTTTGTACAGCCAAAAGAATAGGTTTATTACGTTATCAACATTTTTAAAGCAACAAAAAAATGCAACGATCAGAAGGATTGCTGGGAAACAAATTTTCATTTGAACTACAGAGAAATGTACTCCAATTTGTTTAGTTTAGTTCACGTTATCCTGAGTATGAGTCAATATAAACAAAATTAAGATAATGTACATTTTACTTAATTTATGTTATGCAAACCATATCTTCTAGACCCAATCCCGGACAAACTAGATGATGATGGAAATTAAAACACATCAACGTAATAAAACTGTAACGCTATAACGTAAATAACGTAGTAATTATTGAACAGTTTCACATCTCCCTTATTAAGCTGTATTGATTGAAAGGTTATAAATTTTTTGTGCTCGAAAATGGGGTCTATGTTACTCTTGATCAATATAGCTGTTTGGTTGCTGAGAAATGTGGATAACGTAATACTAATAGTAATAGGGCCTAAAAAAAAAAATTTTAGTTTTTCCTTTTAAAAAAAAAAAAAAAAAGTTGTATTTAAAAGCTTCAAATTTTTAGGATTTTTAATAGTCAAATAATCATTGTGTTCTGCAAGAAAAAACACTCTTTCCAACTGCCACGCCATATATTTCCCATTCAAATATAAATAGATACAACACTCAATATCTTAGTAGAAGTTTACCAAAATTAGCCAAATACTGTTGGAAGGATAACGTAATAAAACAAGGTTTTCCCGGACATTATGTTTGTATTCACCCAAAATTTTAAAAAAATAATGGAGAATTAAACAAGGAAGAATACCATTACATAATTTCTACACATGTTGGTCAGCAATGAAACATGATAGTCCGGAAGATTTCAAGCTTCTAAGTAAGCATTTTGTGTTTCAGTTTTACATTTTGAGTTGAGTTGTTCTGACATCAAATTTCGTCCAATTTTTCTTTGTGTTGAAGTAAAATATTCCAAGTAAAAAGTAACACAGAAAGCATACAAGGACTGTACCGCCTAATGCGCTCATGTTCATATCAAAATATTATACCGTTTGCCTCAATACAACGTATGTTAAAAAAGTTTATACCAAGACAAAACATAATCTGTGAAAGGCACTGTGTCATCCAAAATCGACCATACAAATCACAATCATATTTGCTTTCACTTTTCAAACATTTCTGAAGCCAAATAGAGGTGAGTCAAAAGATTTACAACTCGTTTTGTTAAATTTTTCTACAACAGTGACAAAAATAATACCGACATAATTGACTACACATAAAAACAAGAATTATTTCCACCTACTAGAAGAAATTTTGAATTTTGATTGTGAACTTACATTGAGAAGTTTATAACTATAAATTAAAATGAGGTATCCATGGTTCCCTCTGTCCACGGAATCACGAGTGTGGAATTTGTCCAAGATAATTTGGATAAGACTACACAATGACATTCTTGACATTACCTTCTTTGTTTTGCCTTGCTTGATAATACGCAAAGTCCCTCCCAGCCTCACAACATAAGCCACAAGGCGAGCAGAGTATAATAAAAGGAGGACGGGAAGTTTCTTTTCATTTCCCTCCCGACTGTCTTTCAAATATCAAAAAAAATGGCAAAGATACTTCAATATTATCAAAATCAATAACAAATTTGAGCACTTACCCCAAACTTTGAATCATGATTTCAAATGTTTCCAATTGTGGTTTACATATTTTTTTCTTGAAACGTTAAATGAAATATGTCGGCAATCTTATGCAATACAGTCGGGTTGCACCCCATTTTTTTAAAAACAAATCTGACACCTTCAAATCTGAGTGATATACTTTGGAGAATCAATATTTGAACATAACACACATTTCAACCCTATCTTATCTTCGTTTCCCTTTGCACTACCCTTGTCCTCTTATTTCCCTCCCCTCTCTTTCGGCTTGTTTCTTTTGTAACTTGTTGATGTCATGGGATTCATACTAATATATGGATGTCAAGGAAATCTTCTCTGACTCAATTTCTGGCTCTCATAACAACAACGAAACTGAATTTCGCGTCACTTATTAGGTGCTAGGTGGATAAAAAAATACCTACAGTCTAGTGAAATAAAAACTCTCACCTCACCTTGAATCTGGGGGTTGGGAGATGCAGGCTGACGATCTTGTAGAGCCCTTTTGAAAAGGGCTTTCATGTACTGGAAACACGAGCTATTAACCCAGGAGCTAACACACATTTGTAACATCCATCTCAAGTACAAAAGGTTTGAGTGATTAAATATGTGGACACATGACAGGGACCCCTGAAACGTGATCTTAAGTGCCGCAAGTGGTGCTTAAGAGAGTGGGGCCAAAACAAAGTTTGTACAGGGGTCAAATTTTTAAATTGATCCAATTCATGTGAAAAGCAAACCATGTATGTGTCTAACAAAAGATTCAAGAAAAGGGGATATGTTGTATATGTCGCATACGTTTCAGAGTTACTAGGCTAAAAACAGCAAACTCATAATAATGGTCAATTCAGTTGTACAGGTCAAATTTTAAAGTGGCTCCGATTTGGATAAACATGGTGCAAATTATGGTGCGAGTTCATAGGGGTTAAATAAGGATAGTTTAACTGTCTTAAATGCTTAGTTTCCGAGGTAGGGGGCACAGAAGGTCAACGTCCATTGCATTCAATGGGGCTTGATCTGTTTTAACCCCTACTTTTAGCAAGCATTGAGGGGACACTCAAACTATTCTTATTTACGCTCCACAATTATGCCACCATTTCTTCCAAAGCCGCGCAATTGTAAAATTGAACCCTGTACAACTAAAATTGACCCTTTTTATTGATTTTGGCTGTTTTAGCCTCTAACTCTGAAACTCTAGGGTGTACATATTACAAAATATACCTTTTTGAATCCTATGGTTGACACATAAATATGTATACTTTTCAACATGATTGGATCAAATAAAAATTTGACCACTGTACAAACTTTGTTTTGGCCCCCTCTTCCTCTTGCGGCACTTAAGAATCGCGTTTCAGGGTTCCTGTCAGGATGTCTAATTTTATCATCAAACTTTTGTATGAGATGTGTTACAATGTGTGACTAGAGCCAGGGCATTATCATTGGTACCCGCCCAGGGGGCGTTCCCAAATCATTTCAAGGGGGTGTCGACCACAATGCAAAATTTCGCCGTGTACACCCATTTTTATAAGTGCGATACGGCAAGGAAAACGATTCACACCGTGTAAAGTATAAACAGACGTGCATAGCTATAGCATACATAAACTGCAAAAATGAGGGTGTTAAACCTTAAAACTATTGGGACGCCACCCATTGGTGTTAGTTACACTATTTCGGTGTTAAATTAAACATCATGTTTAGTATTTTGGTGTTAACTTTGAATCAATGGGGTAAAATTTAACATCCTCCTGGAATCAATACTGAACCGCACCCTCTGGTGTTAGTTAACACTAAACTTGGTGTAAACATTTATGTAACGTCTGGACATTTTAGTAGAAATTGTTTGATTGGCGTTGTTTGCTTCTATTGCAAAAAAACGGGGGTGTTGCCGCTAAACATTCATACAGTCAGAAGCAGATCACAAAAATGTCATAATGAATTGCCGCAACACCGAGCGGTGTTACATCCTACATTTCAACACCAGAAACCAACACACGGACAAGATGACACCGACTTGGTGTTTAAAAATTTTAACATACCAGGTTTTTGCAGTGTAGTGCTATATGAAATGGTTATAGTTTTGTGTTTACAAGCCGAGATGAGTTAAAGTACATGTACAAATATAGTCTGTTTTTTCGTCTCTGCTGTATTTTGCAAAACAGATTGCAAATTAGATAGTTTCCCATGATGTCATTATTAAATGTAAGCAGGGCGCCGGCACAAGCGGGGGGTGTGGGTGGTGTGACCTCCACCATTCACAGAATTCTGCGGCAAAAGTGGTGGTGTGGAATATTGCTAATTGAAATGTAACACCATTTTGGTACTGATATTACTTCCCATTGGGATATTCCAGAAAAAATGCCCCCACCCCTCTATAGAGGGCGCCAGAACGGAATGCAAGACCTTTGTCACTTTTGAAAGCTGAATTCCAGAATTTAATGTCTTAATACTGAGGGGGAATTCCAGCCATGTTAGGTATAGAGGGTGACGGAATTTCCAGTGTTTTTACGATTGTCAGAGGAAAATTCTGAAAGAAATCAATATTTGCAACACCCTCTATACCCTACCATAATCCTCTGGGAATTCCATATTTTTTTTTACATTGGTAGGCTAGGAATTCCTGGAAATTTACGGAAGGTAGCTTCAGGAATTCCTGGTTACTTTTACGGTAGGTAGGCATCGGGAATTCCAGTAATTCATGGAAGGATAGCCAGGATTCAGATATTTTGTGAACAAAAATGTTTGCCCTCTATAGGGGGGGGGGGAGGCATTTTTTTCTGAAAGTAAGCTCATGCTATATTGCAATATATAGGCACGGTATTAATTGTGAACACGTTGTAGTGATATTGGTATCCCCTCCACCCTTCCAGCTCCTCAGATTTTGTTTAAACGACGGGGAAAAATAGTGTTGCCGGCAAAACTGTTCATTGGCCGAAACCAATTTTTAAAAAAATTAAATTAAATTATTTATCGGGCGATTCGAGAGCGTAGCGAGCGGCCCTTTTTTGAAATTGTTCAGGAACTCCCCCCCCCTGTCAAACATTAGTCTGGAAACGCCCCTCTAAATGTTAAATGGTGGAGCAATAATAGATGTTATGTGGTGATCCAAGTTACAGTAATAATATAATAATAATTATAAATATAAAGAGCCATTTCATCAGAATCACAGCGCTGTTGCCTATTATTATTACGCTGCGTCGAAATCGTCACAAGCATTTTCGCTTCATCTAGGCCGGCAGCGGGCCCCCCACCAAAGCGCACAATCCGATCGCACGTAGATGGTTAAATATTCCCCATACAGCTACCAGAATATCGCTTGGTCGACGAAGCAAGTGAGGTGGTATGTTAAAGTGCTTGCCCAGGGCACAACACATTGGCCGCAGGCGCGGCTCGAACCCACAACATTTGGATAATGAGTCGGCAGTCATCTCCACTGGACCACATGTGACCGTTCAGGTCCCCAGGAAACAAAAATGCCAAAATGAGGTCTCCCCCCCCCCAAGAACCAGAATGTCACTCATATATATGTTGCTAAATAATATAGCGCACATCCTTGCAAAGCGGCATTGTGGTTCTTGAGGGGGAAAGGGTTCATATTTAGAAATTTCAAATTCCCATTGAAGCCTGTATTATAATTTTACATAAAACCGACTTTTGGGGAATTTATATAAAGTGAGATTTTTGAAAACCAGCAAAAGGTAAACTTTGAGCATGTCGCTTTATAATGAGGAACGTTTCAAGTTCATCCGTTCTCATGAAAACTATAGAGGGCGCCCTTTATTCCTTATCCGGCGATGTCCTTTGCATACGACAGTATTCCCGGGGGGTCTCAACTTCTTTTGGGTAGGCATGTGCCTCCCGGATTTAAAAAATTGAGGCTCCGGAGCTGATTTGAGGCCCCAAAAATGGGGTCTCCGGAACTAGGTTTTCAAAAAAAATTTAAAAAATAAGCTGCGATTTCCCTCAATTGCCAGCTATTTTTTAGGGTTTTTTTAAAGAAAATTTGTTAGAATGTGGCTTTGGACATGAAAAGTAGGGTCTCTGGAACTGAAATGGTCCTAAAATGGGGGTCTCTGTACCTGAAAAAGAGCCTGAAATTTAAGAAAATGAGGGTCTTATAGGCGGCACATACCCATACTTCATCCCAATGTGAGACCCCCCCGGGACAGTATTCGGCAATGTTTATGCTGTAATTATTATTAGATATTAGGAAAAATCTAACTACAGAAAAACATAAATACAAATAGATAAAACTTGGCCTGTAGTTTGCTGTGGATCGCCAGTGTGATAGATCAGTAAAGTATATTACACATGATCTTAAAATTAAGATAAATTTGTCTGTTGTCATTTTTGAGGCCAAAAGAGCTTCAGTTTTTGGAATCGAAAAGGATTCCAGTTTATGGTCCTAACACCTAAAAGAGGACCTTTGCGACAGACAGAGGGAACATCTTTAACTCTTTGCACGCTGGGCAATTCTGTATAAGTTATAAGACACAAGTCAGTGGCATTTGAGATGACTTTCCAACTATTTGCAGGTCATTTGGGGTGCCATCTAAAACACACAACAGAGGCTTTGGACTCATTTAAATGTATTTTCACGCTGATTCTGAATATGCCCATGAAAATAAATAATTTGGAAAAAATGTTTATAACAAGAAAACAAAACCTGCCTTGTTGGAGTATGAAAGAATCAGATTATAGAAGTCTATTTTTAGGTTTTTGAGGAATTGTTGAATACAACTGTGCCAAGTGATTGAAGTTATATTTTAGTGTTTATCTGTCTGTAATATTTCCCAATGTTTACCTAATTTCATATGGGTTTCTACTAGTTTTGTCTGCATTTGCATTTTTCCCATTTTTTTCAGTGTTGTCATTAAAGCCCCCCCCCCCAAAAAAACAAACAGGTTTTTGCCTGCAAAAGCCAAAACCCTGTTTATATTCCTACGTTTATGGTGTTGACATTACCCAAATAAATTAGAATAAACATATTTTTTGACAATTTTGAGTCTTATATTATTATGTATGTTGAGTATTATAATAAATCATGGAATTGAGTATCTACGATTAAGTCACAATTACTACACAAACTTAATCAATCATTTTTGTTGGAATTACAGGTTCAGCGCGTGAAACTCAGTTGATTATATCTAATGATTTTCTTTTGCCTTCAAATTCAAGTACAATGCTAAGAGATTACAGAGATCTCTTAAAATTATTTC
>JAMKCH010038989.1:0-13305 GCA_023653785.1 Ophioderma brevispina
GTAAATGATAACATAATCCATATTTAATTGGATTTTCCACCGCTTTAACACACACAAACACACTTGGTATAAATAAACGCACTTTCGATGGCAATGCGGGTCCTTCTAACCAAACTGGTTCGATTAAGTCCCTACATCGTGTCCAACCATGTTCTGAAGGAGGCGGTATATCCTGAATCTGAACTATTCCAATGCGCTGTCCTGTTATTTGCAAGCTTGCTGTGTAGTTGGGTATGTATGGTACACCCCCGTGCACCTCCCAGAACTTACCCACACCAACTTATTTAAGTGCCTGTTATGGTCCTAAAACACTTTTGGATGTTAACAGTGAAAAAATACCGATGCTCTCGAGATATCCAAGATGGCCGCCATGATGGCTGCCAAAATTTGTCAAAATTGAAAAAAAGTCATATATCAGCTAAGTAATACCAATAAACCACAAATAAAATGGTTAGTTATATGTTTGCAACCCTCCCAAATTCATTTTTGGTATTCTTGTTTTGCTCTAATGCTTCAAATCCAATATGGCGGCTAATATGGCCGCCAAAAGTAGTAAATTGTGAGAAAACGCGAATATTAGCCAAAACAATTAATGAAAGAATAAATGAGATGATCAGATGTTTTATTCCATAGAAACTAATTTAAAGCATACTTTTGTTCTGTTTCAATGCACTAAATTCAAGATGGCCAGCAAAATGGACTAATTTCAGAGTAAAAATCACGCATTATTGGCTGAAAATACTTAATGATAACGTAATCCATATTTAATTGGATTTTCCACCGCTTTGACGCACACACACTTCGTATAATGACATACGATTTCAATGGCAATACGGGTCCTTTTGACCAAACTGGTTCGATAAAGTCTCCACATCATGTCCAACCATGTTCTGTAGGAGGCTGTATATCCGGATTATGACCTATTCCATTGCACTGTCCTGTAATTTGCACGCTTGTTGTGAGACACACTTGGTTGTATAAATAAAAAAAAATACATTTTGTTATAAATCTAGAGATATCTCAAATAAAGCAAAATGATAACCTATAGACGTTTTATTTAGCGATTGTCCAGCGCTTTAACACACGCTTGTCAGTGTAAATAAAACGAAATACTACTTTGTTATAAATCTGGAGGTATCTAAAAAAATGACCTATAGGCATTTTCATAGCGATTGCCTGCCGCTTACATGGGATTTAGTTGCTGTCATAGTCACCGAGATCGGAACAATCCGATTCTTGTCCACAGACATGACAGAAGGCCCTTGACCAAACCTAAAAAAAAATGTGGTGGTGCTCCATAGCAAAGGAAAATAATCAGTGGAGCTGGCAAGAGAGCAAGTATACATCACATACCCAGTCTAACACCGTAATGCCATTACTAGACACAAGAGGCCACCGCCCATCTCTACAATACCACAAATAATACGAACGATCATCATAACGTACAAGGGCTCCAATTCACAACACTCACCTTGATTCCATCACAACCACACCATTTTCTAAATTTCTAAGCATCCACGGCTATCTCCCTCATGCAAGCGGAGTTAAACAACCAAAACCACCCGCACAGGCTTAGTACTTCATATTCTATTTCACTAAGCGCCTCTGACTCAAACAGCTCCAAAGCCAACTCCCTCATATGAGTGGAATCTGCCTCAAACACAACCCAAACCATATGCAAAAATTATTGCCGATACTACTGCCATTTTGCTACAAAAACCACCTTAGTTGTTCACACCTCGAGTTCCCACGCTTACCAGTACTGTGCAACGTTGTGCTGAGTGGCATCACTCCAGCTCACCAGGGTACCCGCCCTGCCTGCCCTACACTCGCTCTGGGCAAACTACACCCCAGAAGAGATCTGCGCCTTCAGGGGCACACCCACCCTACCTAGAATTTAGCATTGGGTGGGTGGGAGGGAAATTTTCTCACGTCACACTGGCTTGCTCTCTGCCGAAAAATGTTCCGGGAGATGGTGCCAGAAAACCTGAACGCGATCAGGAAGCCTCATTGGCTAAGAAGCGCCGATGTCACCGGGTGTCGCCGCAGCGACTGGCACTCAGCCGACTTTGCTGAGATGGCAGACACGAAGGACAATTTTCTTCCTGACCCCACCCCTAAACAAAAAAGGGGGAGACCAAAACCAGCCAGGATGGGCCCTGTGTGGACCGATCAGCTTATGACAAGCTGATTATGCTGCCAAATGGATCATCTTCATCCCACATAATACTTCCTCTTGTGACATTTCCTCTTCAATGACTTCAGCCAAGATGTCTGCAAGACTTGAATGGCAATACGGTCCCTCTGCGTCGCAAACTGGCCTCGATAAAGTCTGGCACATTGTTGTCCAACCAAGCGTAGGAAGTGGACTGTCCTGTAGGCACATCTTAATTTCAGGAGTGGGTTTTGCCAAGTTGTTGTGTGTTTTTATAGCGGTGGACACGCTATATAAAATCGTCTCTAGTTTAAATTTTTGCTTTATTTGGGATACGACCAGATTTATAACACAATGGTATTTCTTTTATTTATACAACCAAGTGGGTCTCTGCTTCCTCACAGCAAGCTTGCAAATTACAGGACCGCGCCTTGGATAGGTCAAGATTCAGACGATATTCCGCCTCCTACAGACCTGGTTGGACACGATGTAGAGACTTAATCGAACCAGTTTGGTCAAAGGACCCGTAGTGCATCGAAAGTGTATTTCTTTATACCAAGTGTGTGTGATGTGTGTGTAAAGTGTGGATGACTTTTCCTCTTAAATTAGGCCATTTTGCTGCATCTTGAACTTAGTGCTTGAAACCGAACACAAGTCTGCTTTCAATTAGTTTCTATAGATTTAAACATATTATCTGATCATCTAATTATTCTTTCATCAAATTTTGGATAATATTCGAGTTTTCTCACATTTCATTACTTTTGGCAGCCCTATTGGCCGCCACTTGGATTAAAGCATTAGAGTCAAAACAAGATTACCAAAATGAATGTTGGAAGGTTGCAACATATAACTAACTATGTTTATTTTGTGTTTTATATTGGTAGTACACTTAGCTGCTATAGAACTTTTTTAATTTTGACCATTTTGACAGCCATCATGCTGACCGTTGATGAAGAGTATAATGGTGACGACAGGATTTCTGAGAGTGTCAAGATCTGCCAGAAGGTAGTAAGGCCTCATTCTCACAACCAACAGCCATGTAAATCTGGTGTGTGTCGTCAGCAAAAAGTCGGGTCCGTAATGACAATTGCTCAGCCCGATATCATGATTATGGTAAAAACAGAACAGCATGGTCAACACTGACCCCTGAGGAAACACCAATACACATCCAGTATCCTACCACCCATCGTTGCGCTAAAATCCCCATTTATTACACAAACTGGCATCTTTTTATTCCAAAACTGAAGCTTCTGATGGCGTACAAGACGACAGTCAGCTTTCAAGCTCCGTTGGTCTCCAAAGTATTATAAATCATGGCACTATGTAAGCACAATCTACCATTATTGCAGGATTAAAACTAGAATTTCGCCGCTCGCTTAATTCCAAAAGATATAGTGTGCGCCGCTCCATGACATTTTACCTTGGCATTGACCTTTGACCTCATTCAGCATATGAGGGATCCATGGTGCAAAGCTTATGACACAAGTTTGGTTTCATATTGAAGTTCAACTTTTTCAATTGATGCGATTTACATTTAGTAAATTTTCCAAACTTGACCTCACATGACATGTGACCTTGACACATGACAAGGGGAATTCTATACTATACTTTTCCCATGAGAAATTTTTTCCAAGTAAAAATTGAGAAATAAAATATTTTTAATCACAACATGGAGGGCTAATATAACAATATTTATTTGTTTTTTTGAATCATGCAGTTTTAGATTCATGAGATTTCAAGACTTCATTTAATAACCCAATGATGCATTGTTGTTCAAATTAGGTCACTGGTTACTCGAACTAAGGTATTTGGGACTCTTGCTGCAGCACTATATTGTTTATTAGTGCCGGAGGATTTCAGTGTTAAAATAAGTTAAAAGTCAAATCCAATTTCAAATGGTTCCAACCATTTATTATTTTACATTATTGGTGCTGTATGCATCACTAAAAGAAATTTCTGTAATTGTTACATCTTCGTTGTCGGGGTACGGTTACGAAAATCAATAGAACAAACATGATAGGTTTAAACAAGTATATTTTTCAGTCCAACCCCCAAAAACCCCCTTTACAAACAAAATAAAAAGTGTTCCCGACATCTCTACCTTCTCTAATATAATTAATAAAAACACTGAGAGTCTAAGCTAATTAAATGAACAGGAACAAAAACTAGCCAAAATGGAAACACGAACATGCGCGCCCCTCGCAATATCCCCCTCTGCTTGTCAAGCCAGGGGGATAAAAAGGAAATTTAAAAAAATCAAAAGCACAGGATCAATAACATGAGCCGTATCTAACAACAAGATTAAAACCAACTGTTCCAAGCCCTAGTACCATAATGTATGTAGTAGCCAATTAAGCAACTGGTTTAAAAAAGCCACATTAAAGCTTTTAAAAGTGAGTATTAAAATCTTTAAAAAAAATGCTCAAAAAATAATGTAAATATTTACAATAAATTAAATTTGCTTGGATCTTTATGACTGTTGATCTCGATAGGACCTTTTAACCTCTAAGTGTTATTTTTAAAGGGGTTTTGAGGTGTTTGACATGGGAAATGGGTTTATTTTTCAGTGTTTATCAGTAAATTGGTATACCACGTGTCATTAAAACAGTCAGTAAAAATGTCAGAAAATCTGGTCTAATTCCTAGGGCGTTATGGTGTAAGATCTTCACGTAAAACGCACACGAGAAGAGGTTCTCGCCTAATTGATTTTGAAACGGTTGTTGGGGGCATGTGCAATTTAACATTTTCAGATTGTCGGGGATTTTCCATCAGCTGGAAGGCACATCAAAGGTTGTGCTGTGGCGGTGCTGCCTTTGATTCATCTGCGATCATGGGAGTAATTGTTGAGGTAGGTTTCAAGTAACGTTACGAAAGTTTGTTTAATTGCCCTCCAGTATGTTTTTTTTTCTCGTATTAATAGTCATGAAGCAGGGCTAGCGCTGTGCGTGAATTTTAGGAATATCATCAATCAAGTTTATTTCCTCTCACATAAGAATATACCATCAAAACTCAAATTAAAAAATTAAAATTGGAACTACAATATAAATATATATTATATAATAGAGAAACGACTTTAAAAGCCACTCTCAGCGATTTTTTTTTCAAAATGTAAACAAACAGCGCCCCCTATTTTTCATCAAAGTGTTTTTTTGCACTGTTGTGTTGGCAAATTATTTGTAAGTTAAAAGACCCCTGTAAGTGGCTAGTTTAACACGCCGTTTTATTTGTCAAGAAAAAGAAATATGATGATTTTTATGCTTGTTTACGATTTAAAGGCGGCGATCCGACTTTTTGAGTCGCAAAAAAAACAGTACGTAAATGGCATCTTCAGGACCGCTTTTAAATGGCTTAAGTGTCTGTCTTTCACAAGAACAGTAATATAGGTGTTGATATGACTTAAAACTAGCAATTTAGAAACAGAACGAAATGGGCATTTGATTTGGAAAAAAAAATCACTGATAGTGGTTTTAATGGTGAAAATAAACCTCTAAGCCCTTTGAATTTGTTCCGAATATGTTTGCAGAAGTATAAGTATATGTCGTTGTTATAGTTTATTACTCATTTGATATTGATTTCACCATGTGTTTATCAGCTGTAGTTCTAGTTCTCAGAAAAGAAATTCAATCCAAGATTAGTCAATTGCGGTCGTAAAAAGCATTATTAATAATATTTATTCTATCAAATTATCACTCCTAAAAAACATTACAAAAATCACCAGGATTCATGGACTAGGTCAAACAGCGAAATCCTGGGATTATTCAAAATGCAGAAAATTGGTATTACCTAACAGTAGTGAACGCAACGATGCCTTATAGCCGTTAAAAGGTCATTTTAAGGGTTCGAACTTGGTGCGCGCATGAAGCCTCGTGGGTACGAGGAGCGATATTTTTTCGCGCTGGTTTTCATAGCAATTTAATTGATTAATGATTAACACAGGAGAGGACCAATTATTCCAACAGACTCCTGAATAAGTCTCTAAATAGAAGTTTGTTTTATATATATACAAACTTCAAGCGGACCCCCCCCTTTCTACAGAGTCGATCTAAGGCAAATTCAGTCATGATCATGCTGTCGAGTTCCAGCAGATTTTGCAATGTTTACATTTTGCAAGTACCTGGGAATGTGCATATTATCAAAATGAATGAATCATTTTTAGCATGATGAGATAAAATTTTGGTTCTTTCATCTTCTGCTAGGATTTATCGATGGCAATGACCGCACTTGTTAGAAAAGTCAGTTTGAAAACACGTTGCAAAAATGATAGTGGACACGATAGATAACTTAGATCACTATATCCTTAGAGTTGAATCGTCGCTTTCTATAACTACCACCTTGTTAGTTAGTAGCAAGCGCGGGGCTATTCAAGTAATACGGAGTTTACGGGTTCGAGTCCGGATAGGGGCATTACTTTTTTTTCAACACTCTGTGCCAGGCCAGATCCCGGAAAGATCTAAATATACAGTATCTTATTACTATCAAACTTATTATTTTTCTGTCGCATTTGGGTGGGGCATTGAGGAGTAAGCGGATTTTGCGTGGGGCCTTTTCTCTTACAAAGCAGGTTACGCACTGTGACTGAGCACAGGTTATTCCTTCACACACTATGAGTACATATGCCTCATCCACAGGGACACAGTTCAGTGTATGCACTTGTAACATGCATTGGAATGAATACCTTGTGTAAACTGGGTATCATAATTACCCAAAAACCAGGGGGTGTACTTTTCTAAATACATTAGTGAATGAAAGCTACTGACCTGTGCACTGGGAATTGGATTTTCTAGCTCATAGGTGATAATGTAAGTCTGTACGAAATAAACCAATCTGCCAACATGAATAGAGTTTAATGGTGTAGAGCTTAATTGATTTCGGTCAGGCAAGTCTTACACAAAGGATACACTATTTACCATCAACTGCCGTCACCTCATTCAGTCATCATTACTTTTTGCTATATTTTAGAGTGCATTTCTTTATGTAAACGTGCGTTCCCAATAAAATTACTAACACCTTAACAACCTATTTTTCCTTCTGAAAAGTTCCAAGAGACACAAAGCTCGGTTTTCTTCTAGCGTGAAACAAAATTCTGCACGAGGTTCGTATTCAAATGCGTTATGCTTGCGTGTCATTGTCACGCATGCAAAACCATCCGATCGAAAACCACACAAAAGGCGAATGGCCGGTTTAGCAGGGCAGTAATTCACGATTTTTCAGACAAAAAATGTACATCAAGATTAACTCTGTAGCATTTGCATGGCGACTTTTCATGAGCCTAAATAGGTTCTTTTTGTCGTTCGTGCCTCTGACTTTAGCCCATTGGTACGTATTTTCGGCGTGTTTTACTTTAATTTTCCTCGCCAAAGCCATATTCTAACCAAATTTTCTACTGGAATCAAATTTTTTGTAGCTTATAGTGCGTGGTAGTTACATAATTGAACCGAAAATTTCATATCATTTCGATATTTAACATTTTTCTTAGAGTACTCGCACTCGCAAATCTGAGCGTTGGATTTAAATTTTGTGACGTCATATCGGGTGGTCAAGTCCTGTAAAAAAATACCGGAGTAATGCCACTGGCGTTCCTACTGATAAGAACGGTTCAATTCACTGCTTTCACATTCTTTCAGTGTTGTCACGGCAAGAAAAGTATTTCTACTGTGAATGACATACAATGAGTTTGTGACTTCGAAGTGCAATACCAGCGAATTTTCGTATGTTTCAGACATTTAACTATAAATGTTTGATCCATATGTCCTAATTTACGCCAAATAATATTCCCATACAGGCGTAGACATTACAAAAATTTTTGCCATTTAAGAACCAAAATCACTTTAAATGTAATTAAACGAGAGCAAAATACGCGCGAAGAGCGCGGAAATTAACTATTTGTAAAACTAATATTTTGGGTATATACCCCATCCCCCGGGATTTAGCCTATATGTTGGTATAGGCCAAGTAGGGGTTCCACAAAAAATCAGTTTCCGCCCAAATTAAAATTGCAAGGACATTTCGTTTGCAAAACTAGATTTTTAACAAATTTTAAAAATTTTGAAAATAGGAAACATTGGGCTCTGGCCAACAAAAGTCGTTGCTTTTCACAGAACACTTTTGGTATCAACACACAAACCACCTTTTCAAAAATGACGTTTTCAAAAAGTGGCACTTGCTGTAGCAACGTCTAAAGTCAATAAATTATCATTTAGAACAGGATTTCATTTCCTTTCTTTTTATTCATTGCATTCTCAGTTTAAAACATTAAGGCATAGACAAACAAATAAACACAAGACAATGCGCAACAAACAACAATGAGATGAAAGCGTTACATTCAGCAGTTTCTGGTGGCCAGAACTGATCTGTGTCTTACAAGGACGACTGACAGCTCAGCGATGTCTTGGTGAAGTTCTTCGCCCCGTCCATTCGCGGAAGAGCCATTGGTTGATGACTTCCATTTCATGCAGGACAATAATCAACTCCACATACAATGTCACAACAGTTCATGAGAGCAGGTGTTGACACCTTCCTTGCCAGCCAACGTCACCTGTCTAACCCAATAGAGAACCTGTGCCACTGCGACCCAGGAAAATGTGAGCAGATCACACATAAAGGAAACAACACTGGTTCAACGTAGTTAATTATCCAGCGAGCATGGAACCGCATTTTCAACATCAACAATCTGGTAAAACAGTATGACGTAAATCCTACAATGATCCTACAATTGATAGATGAAGGAGCGCCGTCATTAACGGCATCGTGACAGTCATAGTTTTGTGATACAGCTTGGGAAGATTTCTGGAATTCGGCAATGTTCGTTCATGACGTTCGAATGGAGACTTTCAGACATCAGGTGGTCAGAAATATATGTGCGCAATGATAATGGCCAAATTCAGGGTGTGGTCTCGAATTTGGAAGCTGAAAAAGAATTCAAATCAGACTTTCAGTTTGTGAGTGAGGGTGGTGTGTTTGTATTAACAAACGTTGCGCTATGATTCAATCCTAGGAAAATTGAGGGTTCAAAAAGTAATCCTAAATAATAAAAGATTATGCGCGATATAAATGACTAGTCGAGATGCACTGTTGTGTCGGTGTGCATTGGTTAATTCTGAACACTCTGTCTCATCTATGCAGAGGACATTCATTTACGTTTAAACGTGCCATTGCAAGTTATATGCATGGCTAAATTTCGGCAGTGGAACCAAGTTGAACTGGGAAATGCAAGGGAAGTAGCGATGCTGTCATAATTGTATGCGCAGAACGGTTTGATACACCAGGCGTCAGTTGACGGCGGCGCATTTTAAATTTTGGTATGCTGACATGTACAATTGTAACACAACAAAATTTACTGCATTCGGTTGCGTGTCTACTGCAACGCGGTTTCATTAAACTGTAGGTCGTCAGACGTGGCTTGATCGAGCGCTATAAAGAGCCGAAAGCCTTCTGGTATTTTGCATGTAAATAGGAATGTACTACACAGGCGCGAGGTGCCGTAGGTGACTAGAGTCGATTTACGCATCGACTCTTCTATAGAGAGTAGGTTGTTAGGGCTCACGCTGAATGACAAAACATTAAGCTGATTTGAGTTGAAAGGAAATGAAATCGATATTGTAATTGATAATTTGATAAAGTGCCAGTTTTTCTAAAAACGTAATTTTCAGAACAAAGGAGTGCGTGGTGATACCGAAAGTGTTTTTTTTTTAAAGCAACAACTTTTTGGTAGAGCCAAGTGTTTCCTCTCTTCAAAGATTTTTTCTAAACCATCAGTTCTAAGTGAAATTATGCAACGAAATGTCCTTGGATTTTAGTGAGGACTTATTTTTTTTTTGGGGGGGGGGACCCAGTTATTACACACATATTATCTGAGTAGTTTATATTTTTGTATAAAAATTGTCATTGAGTGAAGGGGGTATAAATTGGGCTGTTTTGGTGTAGGAGGGTCTTAAAATCAAGAGTAAATCCATGTGGTGCCACAGTCTAAGAATTCGCCCCCCCCACTAATGTTTGATAATTATATCTTTAACATTCTCCTTTCATCTATATTAGGTAGCATACCAATACGGACTTTCCATACAAACAATATTTCTTATCTGGACGGCCTCAACGATTATCTTCATAATTAACACAATTCTAATTCACTTTCAAAGATGTCAGTTGCGACTAGAGGAGGAGGAGGAAGTAGTAGAAGAAGAAGTTGGTAAGTCAGAGAAAAAAGGCAATTGAAAGGAAATTAGATGGTGAACACATTTAACCATCTATCTAAACACATTTAACCATCTAACTATTCCTTTCACATGTAAACATGTTTCTATATCGTTTGGTTGTCAAGCTGAACTTCCACGTTCGGCGCTACAAAATGGCAATTCTTGTATGCTAGGCGAAATAATGACAATTCCGACATGTGAAATTTGATATGGGATATTTTTTAATTGGTCACTTTAACAATGTAACATGTATTTGATTTTGCCATGTTATTCCTAGTTCATATTGCGAACAAATTCAGACAGATTTCGCCGTGCGTGATAACCATGTATATCATTTTCTCATACAGATATTGTTTTAGACGAGAGAACACTCTTAAACCCTGCTGACGGTTACCATTGTTTGGGAGATGATTTCCCTACATTGATAAGTTGCCTGATGTCACACTATTTGTTATCATTAACTGCTTCATATACAATTCCTACAGACTCAAAACCAATACATTTATAGGTGCTTTAACTCTTGGATGTGGACTTCGAGAGGAAAAGACGAAAGGGTGTAATGTATTACGTTAAATGGATACGAAAATATTGTGTTTTATTATTTTAAGAGCTAGGAAGTGGATGCACAAAACAATAACATAAAAACAGATCGGATGGCCGTATAAAACCTACTATTGCCAAGAACAAAGGGATGAGCCAAATTTAAGGAAATATAATCCCCTTAGAACGAATAACCCAACTAGAGACGACCCCCTGCGGGATCGGAGTAAAGAATAGACCCGGTGTATTCCCTGCAGTCGTAAGAGGCGACTAAAAGGCACCCCTTAGGGGCTAAAGAATAAGCCCGATGTAAGAGGCGATTAAAAGGACAAACTGGTCCCAAGTTCTAACATGCTGCTGTTGTAAACCTGTAATATTCCCACATATAAGATGAATTCAATGCCAAATTGATAAGCTATAATTTTTAGATGGTCTTTAAAATAAGAAATATATTGCTATTGAACTATTCTAATGCGATGGAACTATTATAATGTATCTTGATATTTCAAAAAAAGATATGTATGTTTATGAGCAGTTAAAAGAAAATGTGATCGTCTTGTAAAAGTTTGGTGACACAACATGACAGTTGGTGTTCGCATGCGGAGTCACAACTTTTGTTCACTCTCAAGATGGTTGCCTATTAACACTTAAGTGGACCAGCGGGGGTTCCTAGGGACCCGCCAAACTATGTTTTGCCAGTTTTACGACGAACGACGATTATACTTTTCCGAATCCTATTTTTGTTTTGTGTAACATTTTGGCATGCGCAAAATTAAAATTATCACCCCGGTATTAGATAATTAGGTTGGGCCCCTAGGCCCCACCCCTTTGTCCACCAACGGGAGTGTCAGTAAAAAATTTAATTAATTAAAGCAAGTAATTAGATAATTTTCCTGTTTAAGTGTTTACATGTAATGAAACAAAAATAAATATATATATATATATCAGTTAACCCTTTATATGATGTACGATCACTTTGAATTTGCCATATCTCCACACGCCACTGTACAAACCAATGGAAAGTTACACGGCAGACAAAGCCATTCCTACCACAAAATGACATTATTAAAAAATGACTCATTTGTGTTTAGTATAGGTAGATTGGACCTTTTAGAAACATAATATAACACCTTTTGTCATTTCACATAATATTTGTGGAACCGAGGTCGTTGTTAATTGTGTTCGATTTATTTCCGAATTTAAATAATGTTGCCCCTAATTTGATGTTCTTTGTGGAATTTTAATTATTGTTTAAATTGTTATTGTCTTATGACCCTGCATGTGTGGTAGAAATTTCGTGAAAAAAATCCTTCGGAAAGTGGTTTCCATAGGGGAAGGAACCACCCCCCCCCCCCTTGTCAACCAAACGGAGTAGGAAGACCTTGTCCACTACAGTGTGAAGGACCAGTATCGAACAAATCCACTCTTATGTTTATACAGCTCTCAGGAAGTCTGGGTCTCAAGTTGTCATGTGTTGCGACAGAATTTTCATGGCACATAGGTGAAGGGTAGGGTCCTCTTCTAATGTTTCGCGCCTTCTCATACCTCATACCAAGCGGAGATTTGGTGACGATCATTCAACGTCTTGGTCTTAGACTCTGGAGCAAGCTTCCTGTTAACAGAGAAGCAAACCCTTCAGGCAGCGTCCTTTAAGCGCTCCTGAAACATACTTAGTTTCTTATATTTAATCAATTTTTGTTAAGGTGCAACGGGAGATTTCACGTACAGGTGTCCTAATATGTGAAAGTTCTGATTTTTTGCACTAATGAAAGCTTTCTCTGAAAACAATCTCGATGTAAATTAGTAGAATTATTTTCTTTGGAACAAAAATTGTGAAATTTTCTAATGTACTACAGAAGTCAAAACTAAATTCCATCTATGTTTTATATTGAAATTAAGTAAAAATGAAATGCCGCTTTTGTTTTCACTTTCAACTCATTTCTCTAGCCAATACAAGGTAGAAATCTATTGGGGTGTCTTATCTATATGGACTTACTACATATGATACATATTTGACGCCCCAAAATCCCTCGTTGCATCTTCAATTCCGTTATTTGTGGGTATTTTTGCATTTAGGTATTTGTTGTAAAGCATTGGGTTCTCTGTAGACCGCCATAGTAAATCCATTTTTATTATTGTTGTCTAATGCAGCTGGTCCATCTGCAAGCACGCTCAATGAAAATATTTAGTCGGAGAGATATGGGTGTCCATTTGGCCTGACCGTAAAGTTGAGTATATCTACAGTTTTTTTTTGCTTAACTGATAGATAAGGTTTGTAGAATTAAATCTGTCGGTGTCCACCTTGGCACCATTGAGCGTTTGAGAAATCCAAGATGCGTCGCCATAAATGATAATTCTCTATCAACCCATATTATCAACTATGGAGTTAATAAACATACTATAGGACCCAATGACCAA
>JAMKCH010038990.1:0-14235 GCA_023653785.1 Ophioderma brevispina
ACCTAAAAGGACAAAATCTGATAGTTAGTCATTAGTGTCCGAACGGACACTTACTACAACACGTACTTGAATGGAGATTCGTATCTTTGAACCATGCGTTTCTTCCTTTTATCTCAATTCTCGCGTTGGAAATAGTAACTTATGAAAATTCTTCAGTCTTATCCTTCACTTTTAAGATTAATTCCTGCAAGTTTCAAAGATTTTTACTCTTTCGGATAAATCACTTTAAACCATTTCACATGGGAACCACTGAGACTCTGGGTTTGATAATCTGACGAGTTGCGAGTCGCGAAGCTGCGAGTTGCGTGAGGTGCGAGGTACGAGTTGCGAGTGCGAGTTACGAGTACGAGTGCGAGTCCGAGTTGGAGTGCGAGACGGAGTCGAGTAGGTGTTCCTGAATGCGAGGTGAAGTTAAAAAAGTGACGAGTTGCGAGTTGAAATATTTTGCCGAGTGATTTTGCGAGTGTGAGTTGCGAGTTCCTGAATGCGAGTTGCGAGTTGGATTTTGCGAGTTGGTACATGCGAGTTGCGAGTCCTAGTTTTGCGGTTGCGTTTTCTTTCCCCACTCCTTTAAGCCGATTAAAGGTTCAATCCCTAATTTCACATTATGATTTTCAAAACAGCATACAGACAAAGTAAATTGTATCAGATATTCAATTTTCATCATTGTAGTTGCAATAACCCAATGACTATTGGTGACTAAACAAAGCCTAGTTATGTTATATCACACTTTCTACAGGTGCAATGATTAGATTACACGGCGCTAAAAGGGATGTATACAAAGTCTTCAATACATATCCCCATCTGAAAGCGGAAAGCCGAAAAAGTCTTTCTTACACAACTTTGCGAATTTTATTTAGTATATTTTATCAATACAATGGAAATAAAAGGCCATTATTCACCTCTGTGTTCACCTTTAGTGGCACCTTCTGTAGTCAAATACTTAGTAAGAAGTCCACAAGTGTCAAAATTATATAAATGCATATTTATGAACATGACGAATGAGCTTGGTGAAACAAAGAGGGATCGCTCTATCTTTTTTATAGAACAAAAGACCCATGAGGGTTGTCTTAGGTGATTTAGTAACCTCATGACCCACAAATGGCAAGCTTGTCATTTTGGAGACCGGTAATAGAGGACGATAGTGTTTGTGGTGTGAGAGTGGACGTGTTTAACTAGAACAAGAAATGTGTTGTTTCAACACACACCAACAAAAACCTGCAAGTGCATGCTCAGTACACACAAATTAAAATCCCAGTGCATAACAGGCGTTGAGGGGTGGATCGGAGGAGTTAAGGGACAAGCTCAGAAAGAAAAATAAGTCCATAAAATAACATAACCTGACACCATGTCGTCTTCTTAACGTGGGGGGGGGGGGGAACTGAGTAAAAGATCAAACTTTCCTCAAAAAAATCTAATGGGGGGTAGGGGGATTTGTAGTTTTCTCAAAAGATATTTATCTGATCTTTATTTTACTCCATTTTCTACACGGCCAAAAAATCAGTCCTGTGACAATCTACAAATTATAGTAGAGAAACTGAACACCACATTTGTGTGAACGATTTCGGGGAAACACCTATTGGAAAAATTGTCTGCGTGTTTCATAATCAATACAGCCATTTCACTACATTTCAACAATATCATGGGTGTGTCATTTACTCGTCATATACTAGTATCTCATAATACAACCCTAACAAATGTTGTGCTGAACTAATAGCCACATTTTATTCGACACAATTTAAGAGAATGTGATGTGCTGAGGCGCAGGGAAAAAGGTGTCGCCCCCCAAAGCTCTCATAGTTATTGAATTTTGAGTTTCAAAATGGTGTAAAGAGGCATATAGGACACATACATAATGTAACTAGTGGAAAGTTGCATTGGATTGGATGGTTTCAAGATTGCATGGATGTAAATGTCTGTTCATTGTCACAGTTAGCTGACTGCATTTAAAGGGAATGAATAACAAAATTCTTTTATCTCTTGCATTATAAAGACACAATATTGAATTTGTCGGTCTCGATGTTGGGGGTGAGCATTGAGCAAGCGTGCATTCGTTTTAGCGTTTGTGATTGCGCCGCCATTGTTCGCGTGCGTAATGCTGCAATTCCAAGGTCGACGCGGGCGTTTCTCGGGTTGCAAAACTTAACACGAACAGTGACGTCCCCCCCCCAAATTGAGATCGAACAAAGTACTATGGCTACATTTGCCCAGGTCAGATCAAAACATGGAACATGCAGCTGTATCCAGGCTATCAAGGTTTATGATTCTGAAAGTTGAGGAAAAAGTGAAGGACGCTTATTTTAGGCATCCAACATGTACTTTAATTTTGATTAAAAGGATAGAGTTTAAGTAGTAGGTTGATATTTTTGAAATTGAGTGCCGCCCTATCGGGAAGGGAAATCTCGGAGTCAGCCTTTCAGGCAGACAACGAAAGGCTCATTTCAGATTCCTACACGTATAGTGTAAAAAAAACATTCTTTCAGTTCAGGCAAGTCCAGTATAGAGGTCACTGGTGTTAGGTGGCACTGTATGGACAAATACCATTTTTAAATATTGTTGTAACAGTATATAGCTTACAGAACAATTATAAAACACAAAATGTGCAAAAATTCACACATTTTGAAAATTGTGGCACTCTTTAAAAAAAATAAGGTTAGGATTGGGAGTTCACATATTACTTGCGGCAGGTGAGGGTTTTAGGGTTAAATCAGGGAAATACCTGGTAGGACAAAGGAGTAAAAAAGATGGCAAGATTTGATGTTGTAACAGATCCACCAAATCTCAGTACCTTTGACCACGGCCTGTTTGTCATTAGTTGAAATACAAAGTTTGGCATGACTATGAGAGAGACATGCACTTAAAAGTAGCATAAGTACATTTTGACCCTTTCAAACATACTTTGTTTGAATGGGCCGTATCTTGTTAGAGAGAATAAGCACAGATGCAGACTAGGTGCCAAGCGTTAAATATGCAGTATACCTTAAAATGAAAAAGGCAAACAATGGTAAAAATGAATTATTAATACCATTATCAAACCAAACTTGCTCCAACAAACAAGCTACCAGTTCCTTTTGGTATGATTGTATAAGAAACTCTTCTACCTTAAATTAAACGAGTGAAAATTTCACTCCCAAAAAGAGTGAACATCTTGTGTAAACCCTCCAAAGTGAGTGGTTTGTACTAAAATGAACAAATTTTTACTCAAAAAGAATGAAAACACTCCAAAAAGGGTTGGATTTCCATCGTTGAGGAGTTCAACGAAGGACAACAACTTTTGAGAAGTTAAACAAAGGATAACATGAAAAATGAGTGGAAAAAAATCTGCTCTTTTTTGAGTGATTTTTATCTTTTTGAGTGAGAAATTCACATTTTTAACGTAAAAATACTCATATGGAGGGGTGATTTAACAAGAGTTCACTCTTTTTGGAGTAAAATTGTTCACTTGTTACATTTTGAGAGTAGTAAAACAAAAAATAGAAATAAAGGCTTTACGTATTTGAACTCGCAAATCGACGAACTCGCAACTAGCCTTATTTCAACTCGCAAAATCCAACTCACAGTCATGAACTCGCAACTAGCAACTCGCAACTCGTACTCGCAACTTACAACTCGCAACTCGAACTCTCAACTCGCAAAATACCTTTACCCGAGGACTCTGGGAGCAAAAAAAGTTCTACAACTCCATGCTAATGGTCTCAGCTCAAGAAGGCTGTAACCGGGACTGGGGTGAAGGTATGTTTGCGAGTAGGCGAGTTGCGACTACGAGTTGCGAGTGCCAGCGTGCAAGAAGTACGAGTACGAGTTGCGACCTCTAACTCCTGTGAGAACACTTCTTAGCAATTTCTGGTACGGTTCTCATATTGATAGGATGTACATATATAGATGTTCTCTTACTTCCAGGATTTATGTTATTAAAGGCAACAAAATGACAGGAACGCTTCTGTAATGGGTATTAGGGGATTAAATTCCACTTATGCATGTGTGATCTGTGAATGGCGGTTTTGTGTATCGGGCCTATAGGCAGACTGTACTATACGTCCCAAAGTGATTTTCCATCGCCGTCCACCCTGCCATTTTTTAAACCCACACGAAAAATTCATTTTTTGGTAATCATCATTTTTACGTAGCCAATTTGTAGTCAAAAAGGCATTTCTTTTAAATAAAATAATAATAAAACCAGGTCTTTAGGTACGCAATTCGCCGAAGCATCATGGCGCTTACAATTATATTCCCGCTATCAATAGGAAATCATCAGACTCATTTCGCTTTCAAACTAGGGCGCAACCGTAGGGCAGCTCCTATCAGCCACTTAGATTGTAACATTCCTCTGAAAGCTCCCCATTTCACTCCTGGGGGTGGTCGAGAGAGGCAAGTGAGGTAACGTGCCTCTTTTGCCAAGTGCACAACACGTTGGCCTCAGAGGGACTCGAAACCCACAACCTTAAGATCATAAGTCGGCCGTTCAATCCACTGGACAACACACATGCCCACATGCAACATGAAATTGGGGACTGGACTCAAAATAAAATTGCCATTTGTGTATTGTGACAAAGCTGCCAAATCTTCATGTTTTTTGTGAATGCCAAAAAATGCTTCTGTTGACATTGTGGTGGTATCAGAAATTTGAAGTAACTTATACCACATTTACACTACAGAAAAGTTAATTGAAGTGATACTATTTATGAATTACGACTGAGGATTAGCATAAATTACTTCACGTTATTAGGTTGTTTAATAATTTCTAATCAGAAAATTGATTATGTCTGTTACTAATTGGACTTAGACTTCAGGCAAAGATTTTGTCGCCGATCTTCAACCATTAGCCGGACCACGATGCGCCATATCACACCACGACGCTAAATGGTTTTGCCCAGGCTCAGTCATGATTGGGCTTTCTGTGAAAATAAGCCTAATTGGTACAAAACATCAGCAAAAACTAGAGAGAAGCAAAGACAAACAATGCCAAAGTACAGATTCTTTCGAATGATGCACTACTTACATGTTCAGTTGTTTACAAGCAGGGTTGGCCATTGCATTGCCGTGGTGATAAGCCGGAATTGCACAGATGCGGGCCACTGTTATGGCGAGTAGACATGAAATCCAATTTTATTTTTCACTTCAAATTTACTCCAAAGTAAGTTGCTAAAAAAATTTGCACTAATGAATTTGAGAGGTTTTTGAAGTTGTTGATATCAATTACGACTGCACAAGTTGGCACTTAGAGAAAAATGAATTGATGACGACTCAATCGAATTAAAGTCTACTTCTGCAGTGTAACCGGGGGTAAGTTTGTAGCCCCCAAGGTTTTTTTTATAAATGATGAGGGAGGGAAGTTTTGGTTCCATTTTGTTTTGACATTAACAACATATTCCTGAAATTTTTGTAGTTATTTGTGGGAAATGAGTAGGGTACCTTTATGTTAGTTAAAGGTTTATTCTGAGGGTGCAAAGTGAATAGAGTAACTTCTTTGAAATGTTTTTGTCCTAAGCAACTCATAATCGGCATTTGAACAATTCAAATGAAAAAAATAGGGCCCTATAAAAAAAAAAAATTAGCACAAGCCAGAAAACTAATGATGGATTGAATCTAGCAACAAAATATTTGGCCTACATCACAATAGCTTTTTCTAAAGAACTAAACACATGGTCACAGATCCAAGGCCCACAGCAATCAGCATACTTGTTATTGTTCTAGGTATCACATGAATAGTCAATGATCTCTTGCCATTTTCCAATCAAAATATCGTCCTGTGAGTTTTAAATCAAATCTTGCCATTTTTTCCCTGAAATGTTCATGGGGGTGTCATTAACGGACATTCATTGGCACATGTGCGATACCTGTGATTTATGTGGGGTGTCATAGTGATAGTTAATTGGATAATTTGAAGCTGAGTTGATAGAAAGTTTACAGATGGTGCTGTGTGTCTTGTGTTTTTATGCCGTCTACATTGTATGTGTTACACATTCAGAAGGGTTGTCATTTTGTCATATTTGTACTTAGGCCACTATGGGGTTTATAGCCTTGTCTTGGGATTTCTTGGACCTATGCTATTTATATGATTTTCTCATGTTTTGATTATTTGTGTTGCATACTGTAAAGTGGACATTTTCGCGCTACATTATTTTTCGCCCCTCCCCTCCCAACCTTTTTCGCAGCACTTTCTGAGCTAGCGCGAATTAAAACTCGCGAAAATGTTATTTTGTGTGTAGGTCCATGTAGATAGCTGAATAGAGCGAATTTAAAAACAAGCAAAATTTTAAAAATTACAGAAACGCGAAAAATTACACACGCTAAAATTACACTTTTACAGTATAAGCATATTATATACAGAGTGGTGTAAGGATTTAACTTTATTTGCGTGTTTTTTTTCTCCTCACCTCCTCCCTCCATATCCATCCTGCTATAATTAAGCTGCGATAGTTAAATGTGCATTTCGTAATCCTGCCCCTTCTGTTTTCATTGTTCCTAGAATATCCTTGAGAAATGCTTATTTACCACTTTTTAGCTGATCCCGACTTTGTGGTTTTGTGTTATGACAAAGCTCGTTTCCCACGGTCCCATAGGCCACTGTGCTATAATTTCAAATACAAAATTGCGAATTACTTACACACACGGCCGAATTTGCCGTAAGATTTGTGCACACATGATTACTAATGTTAAGGTCAGATGATCAAGAAACATTTGGTGCTGGGCACCAAGGTATGCCCTGCGCAATGGGCAGAATATTAAAACCTCCAAAAATAGCCAAGATTGAGAGATAAATAACATTTTCCGCGTGGGGAGCGGGAAGGAAGATGATGGAGCTGGAGCAAAAAATTGCGTGTGTATGTGACTTTTACCTCAAACTTGATATGGGGTTGGGTATAAATGTGGTATCTTAAAGCCTGGTTGATACTTCACGCGCGATTTGTCAGCTGCGAGAATCGCCCGCGATTTTCCCCGAATCGCAACGATTTCACGCCATCTTACGCGATTTCTCTCGCTGTTGTAAGCTGGAAAAAAGTGCCCGCGAACCTCATGTATTGGGCCAGTGTATGCACGACTGGTCTCTTGTTGCCTAATTATAGGCTTTTGTGCGTATATATCACGCAATTATTTCCAACTCGCAAGTTAGTACCAAAACGGGTAACAAGAATATAGCGTAAACGTAACACGTGATTTTGGATAAAGTGTTTAGCATTTTTTTTATTCAAGAATAGGTTGGCCCGCAGTTTGCCGCGAAAATATCAATGTTGCAAGGTGGGGCAGGTTGGGGGTAAATATGGCATAGAAATTTCATATTTGCTATGGGCCCTATGGTTCCCATCGTGCTAGATCCTATGCTTTCATTGCTTTGACGGTGGATAATAGGTTTAATAATCATTTTGTTTGCTTTTTGCTTCGACGGCCATTCTCATATTTCGCCTCGCCTAAACTTAACCCAATAGGCAAAATTTCGTAAGTCTGTTACGACAAGCCTTCTTTTACGTGTCCCAACAATTGGTTTGTCAAATATGATCCAGCCAGAGATGGAAAGTGGTACAAACCTGACCTAGGCCTAAAATTAATGAACTAATTCGAGCCTTCAAAATTTAGTAAGGTGGAGGATATCGCCTCCCCCCACGAATTCCCCTTTTTTCTTAATGATATCCTTGTAGTCGATCTTTTGGTCATTGTGTTGGGGGTATTTTGCCACCCTCCTCTATTTATGTGCCTCCTATTTGAATCGTCACTCCGATTCGCCATATGCCATGTGGCCATTTTTACCAAATTCGATTTGGGGGTTGGTTGACCTTGGACTGCACTCACTTGGGGCCCAATGAAGACTTCCGTTGGATGAACGTAACAAATCGTCAGCGAAATCGCAAAGTAACTCATTTTAACTTCATCGATTCCCTCTGACTCGTCTCGCGTCCCGCGGCGAAAAATCTGGAATCCCGCCGGCGGGTCTCGCTGACATTTGCGCTATAAATCGCTGACCTTCGCGAGACAAAAATCGCTGCGATTTCACGCAGCTTTAAAAAATCGCTGTGAAGTATCAACCGGGCTTAAGGTTGATTTCAAGTCACTAAACTTCCTTTTCAAGGTAATTATCACTTTAGTACCTCAATAGTCGACCCTCAGAACTTGATGGTCATAGCTGCCACATTGTCAATATTTCTTAATATGCATGATAGAGTACTTAATCGGGGGCACTTTGGCAGTTCGCCCGAACTGGCTATATTGAAGACGCCAGACTCAAACACATGGAATAGAACCTGTGTGTACAATCGGCCATATACATTTGGTGGCTAAAACACTGAAACTACCATCTATCCCACACTGTATTATCATTTTTATTTACACAAAAACGATCTTGGTGTTTGCATAAATATTTATGTCATATTCATACACAAACTTAAGTAATTTTTAGCACTGTTCCTCATTATTCAATTGTCATGAACTTGTTATGAACAAGGCCTTCATGGCTTCAATACAGCAAAAACTCATGTCTGTCAAGTTTATTCAACATCTATAGAGCCCCCAGCGCTCCCGCGCGGGGCATAACTTTTTTTAGGTAAGTCGGGGGGACGAGTCTGTGGACTACAGAAATGCCCCTTTAACTATCTCATAACGGATGTTTTTATGATAAAAGTCCATGGGTATGAGTGTGTTTCTTTATTGCTTTGATATAAAGGGGGATGACCCCGATTCAAGTATATACAGTTTTCACTTGATTAAATGGCCACTTCACCAAAAACCTCATATCGTTAATTTTTAGCGCTGATATTGCAAACACCCCGTTTTTGCTATTAGTGCTAAAAAACGTGGTTAAGAAATAAACCACATTAATTCCATAAAGGTTGCCCAAATTCCTCAAAAGCTGGTCAGAAAACATGGCTGTTTGAAAAAAAATTGGTCAGTGTATGAAAAAACACCCAAGAGGACTTGATATGCACATGAGAACAAAAGACACCATACAACACTCAGGCTAAATAAAATTCAGATGATGTAAAAATCTTTTTAAATGCCCCCTTTAAACCTTGAGCAAACTAATTTTGAGCAAGTGGAGTACTTTGCAAATTTTGCAAAAATAAATTGCCTAATGAATTTGCTGTACAGTAATCCGAGGTGATTACAACTGTTCCCATCCACTTCTCATACAACTTGTTTGTGCACTGGAAACCCAATAATGCACCAATCTAGAATGCCCCTAATTGGACATGAATTTGTCCCACACATGTTTACCCTTTATCATAATCTTGGGAGACAGCAGCATCAGCGAACAGCCTGGATGCAGGCATGTATTCCACCCAGATTGGCCAGCTCACCTATCTGATGTGGGCTTGCACCCTGTGGCCAAGCTGAACCCCCAATCAGCTTGGTGTACCTGAAAACTGTGACATGCAATTAAAGATTGACGCAGATGATCCAGCCTCAAACTTGTTCCCAAACGCTCCTCCCTTGTTCGGGCTGGGCTATTTTTCCCCATCACACATTGGGCCCATCTGATGATGAGTCCTGTGATTTCCTTGGATAATTTCTATGGAAACCACTTGAGTTTGAGGATGGCATTCTGTGGCTGTACCTGGCCACTACCACCACTGGCGTTTTTCTTCTTGACCTGTTAGATAATTTTATGGTAAGACCATATGTGGATTGAATGATTGAAAGTTTGTTGTCTGTGACAAGTTTTTACACTAATTGATGCTGGTTTGTAAATTCCAGATTAAGTAGTAGGGCCAACACAGATGTGTTCAATACCACCCTTTATTGTATAGAAACATTGAATTATTGATTTTGGTTAGGGCCTTAATTAATGCTGGAGTTAAGGCGGGCTTACCTTTATCAAGGATGTGGTCTTAGGGTTAGGATTCAATCAGGACTGTTGGTTTAAGGTGCTAATGCTAGAGTTAGGGTTATAGATAGAGAGGAGGTGGTATTAAGGTCTTACTTGTGTTTAAAATTCAGTGAGGACGGCAGTTGAATTTATGGAAACAATGCTTGGGAGAAGGTGATGGAAGTATAGGTTATTCTGAAGGGTTAAGATTCAGTGTGGGCTGTTGAATTACACAGTGTTAATTAAAATGCTGGAATTATAGGGTTAGTGTTAGAAAAAAGCAATATTAGGGTCTTAGGGTTAGTATTAGGACTCAGTGCTGTTGGGTTAGGGTGCTAATGATAGGGTTGGGATTACTTAGGAAGGTGGTGGTATTAGGGTCACAGGGTTTTTATAGGGTAGATTCAGTCAGGGCTGTTGGGTTAGGGTGTTAATGCTGGTTTTAGGGTTAGTGTTAGGAAGGAGGTGGTGTTACAGGTCCTTATGGTTAGAGTTATGAATCGGTGTCCTTGACTTAATCAATCAATCAGTCAATCAATCAAATTCAATTTTAATATGAGCAGTAATTGCCCTAAGTATAAACCATAAACAACCCATAATTGTTGGAAGTATTTTGGTACATGCAATGAAGTAAAAATGTTTTTACATGGAGTACTTATCTTATAAGCCCCCATTGTTTGACTGCAAATCACATGGGTGAGCAACAATTTAATCACAAAACCATGGCTGTTTAATTGACCATATGGGTCCTATCTTACAACTTCCAAGAATAATTGAAGTTATTTTGCCCCATGACCAAGACTTTAACATCTGCCCCCTCACTTTAAAAACAAGACTGTTTTTTGTAAAAGGTCAGTGACATTATGAGTTCATGGTACTTAATATGACTGGTATTTGGAGACTAATTTGCTTGCATTATTTTGCGCTCAATTAAATCATCTATCATTAACTTGAAGTTGGAAAAAAGCAAATGAGAAGATAATCTTTTAATAGCCAGCTTCCCTTGTGAAGTCCGTGGGAGATACTCGTCATTGGTGTTGTGTTGTTTGCGTTACCAAGTCACCTTAGTTTGTCATGGACGGAAGATTGCTCCAAATAGCGTTAGAGGAACCTGAAAATAGTTGTGTCCACACGGACGCTGTGAAACCTCCAGGAAGTTTCAAAACTCTGTAGTGTCGATTGGGGTTTTTGACCGTGTAGACTCATTTGGAGTTTTAAACTCCAGAGTGTTATCGAGGTTCTAGCTGGGTTTTATCCCTCTAAAAAACTTGGGGTGAAGCACAAACTCTGATAACACTCCGGAGTGTTTTTGAGTGTTGTGCCGTGTGGACAGTTTCGGGGGAGGGGGATATGAGTGGGGGTGACCTCATAAGCTTAGACGTCTTTGTTGACAAATTCCTGTGTTTGAATATCATGCACGAAAGGCCAACGGTTTTTGGTATGTTGACTTCCGGTCTGCACTCCGATAGGAGAATGGTCAGAGGGATGATTTTAGAGTTTAGGCCATCGTGTGGAAACAACTGGAGTGAAGTAAAATAGTTGACTTTAATTTTCACCTCCGGAGTTTCAAACCATTGGATTTACTGACCGTCTGAAATGGACTAATGTATTTAGGTAAAGCTGGTTGTAGTTTAGTAAAAGCTCTGGAGGGTTCATCAAGTTTGTTTTGGTAGGGACATGCCTCTGAGAGGCCCATCTATACCATTTTTAAATGAGAATTGTAGATTTTTGCACCAAATTTAACACCATTTTGTAAGTTGTATTGCAGCAATTTTATTTTTAAATTTTGCTTGTTAAAACAAATTTTAGAAAATTGGTAAATTAGCATGCATAAAATAAGTCATTTGCATAGCAGAAGACTGAAAATGAGATCCATATTTGGTTTATTTGAGCTAAGTACTTTACAGGTTTTAAAAATTGCATTTAATGTTGCTAATTAAAATGATTTAGTTCAGTAAAACAAAATAGGTCTTTTCAATCCATTTAGGGATAGGGTTTAGTACTAGGATTAGGCCTACTAAAACAGTACTGTACAGAAATGTCAGTTGCCACAGGGGTTCTCAAGTTTGGTTAGGGCCATGAGATTCTGAAAGTATTTGGGACCCATATACCAATTTTTGCTGAAAATAGGATCCATAGCTTTATTTTTTGTGATGCAGATCTTTTTCAAAATTTATGAAAATTTGATATTTTTTCCTCATAGATTGAGGAGATTGACTTCATTTACCAATCAGTTTTAGAAAATGTTGAAAAAGAATCCTTCTTTATCCCAAAATTGGCTCCAAAATGGGGTCATTCATATACTAGAAGGCTGAAAGCGAGACCTGTATTAGTGGCATATGCCATATGGTCATGTATTGAGTACCCACCCTCCCCAACAGGTGTGTCCAAAAAATAGGTCACTGTTACAGAAACTCCCAAATGATGGTGATTTGTATTGAGTACCCCTACCCAGCAGGTGTGTCAAAAATATGGGTCACTATTATGGAAACACCCCCTGATAAAGCACTCACAGCTGACACTGCACTATTTAGGCCTACCTTATTTTGTTTATATCCATATGATACTAATTGGCAAGCTAAACGTCATCTTCCTTCTGTCAACTTTGCAGTGGAAGGTTGTTAATTCATCGCAGTTGCAGGGATACAAAAGTGTCACTTGTCGTGACATCTCTTTACAGTGATGAGTACTTTCTGAGTGAGGTCACCCAGCTGGGACTGGTGGATAGTCCTGTCTATCCTGGAGTAAGAAATCCCCTAACTCAGGAATGGGGAGCAAAATTCCGAAGTGGTCCCAATGACCTGCTCCAACGAGCACTAAATGGGACCAAATCAGGGACGTAACAGGGGTCACTTGTCAGAGGGGGAAAATTCCCAGTTTTGAGGTAGATTTATCCAGTTGGAGGTGGTTTTGAGGCAGATTCTCCTGATTGGAGGGAACATTTAACAGTGAGCAAGCAAAAAGGGCTGATTTAGCATGATTTTCAAGCTTTTTATTCCCAATCAAAGCAAAGCTCTCTGGGGTGGCAACATGTAAGCAGGCAAAAAAAACGGCTATTTTGCTTGATTTTCCAGCTTTTTCTTCCTGGTCAAAGGTCTCTTGGGTGGCACCCCCACCTGTTATGCTGCTGGACCAAATGCATGCAAAGTGTGTAAAAATTAGCCCAATTTACTTACAATGTTTGAAGCTAGGGGGAGCAACTGCAACCTAATATTTTGAGCTGGGGAAACAATGCCCCCACCCACTGCCCAAATCCCCATGGTATGGACATAGTCCATGTTCGTAGCCAGGGGGTGTGGAGGGAGCGTGCGCACTTCATTCTTCATTAGCCTATGTCCGTCCACTGTTGGACGAAAGCCTCAACAATGTTCCATGCTGGATTTTGGCCTACCTTTCCACACTGGCCTAGTGCGGGTTGGAAGGGACCCTGGTACCTAGAGTAATATGTGCCGGTAACAGACCCGGGATGGTCCCTACCCTTTTCGATAAGGTCTGCAACTTTTACGTGTTCAGGAATGACTCCCCTGATACACGGGACCAACAGCTTTACATGACTCTCCGAACCATGAGGCACCGTGCACCCATTGCATACACCTGCACATTTTACGCAATGGGTGGGAGCAAGGAGAAGTTCCATAATCACACTGCTGCGCAATTATGCAATTTCCAATCTTACAGAACTATTTGAGTATGACCAAGAAATCCGACTCTAGCAGAGTTCGAACCAGGGCTGCCGACGGTTCAGCACCTTAGACCGCTCTGCCACCTTGCTCTCATGTACCCAGGGGTCTAAAAAAAGAGCGAGAGAAAAGAAGACACACATTTAAATAAGGCTCAATTTGAAAAAGAAAACTCAGGGAATCAGGGACCCCCCCAACCCCTGCCGTTATGGTTTGGATCGTTCCCAGGATCCCCCGGGGTGCGGGATCCTGGTTACGTGCATTTAGTCTGTAGTAAAGATGGCCTTGTGTAGTACTTCAGTAAAAAAAAAAAAATCAAAATAGATAACAATTCAGACAGTCTATTTCCTGCATGTCCCGAGGTTACAACTATAATAACACATCATTGAGACTGTGATCAGACAAAAACAATTGCAATTGATCTGATTTAATGTCAGAAAATTACGCATGTGGCCTTGAAACTACTTTGTAGCTGCTTTTTTATGGCAGATTGGAATAATAATTTAGACCTAGAATTTTTAATATAAGGGCATGTCATGATCCATGGGCTAGTCCCCCAATTTGCCTTTAACAATTTATACAATTTTGATCTGATATGTATCTTTGCTTGTTAGACATGTTAGAGTAATGTATGTCTGCAGATTTTTTTTTGTAATTACAGACAAAAATTATATTACAATATGGGACACTGTGATAGACCATTTGCTCATTACTTTTTGGATATGAACTTTTTACAACAGCATCATCCAAACCAAA
>JAMKCH010038991.1:0-58978 GCA_023653785.1 Ophioderma brevispina
ACCATTCATTCTCTCCGACCTCCCTACCCCCCCCCGTACATGACATTGCCCGCAACATGATTAAATGGATAGCGCTCCAGTGATGAAAAAAGCCTCTCGTTCGCTAATCGAATTATGTATCAAGGACATAAAATCGCGGATGATTGTTATACATTTAAATTAAATATTAACGACACCGAGGTATCGATAGTTCACTTAACTGTCATCAATCACAGCCAACACTCTTTTGAAATTGCTTCCCACAACATTCATTGCTTCTGTTACTTAATTCCACGTCAAGCGATGAAGATGACGCACCATATTAGAAAAAATGCTGGTTTCACTAAAGATTTAATGCCAGAAAAATGCTGTCACCTCGTACTGAAAACAGTCCCGTGCTATTGCCCAAAATTTGGAGTTATTCCTTTAGGTGACAGCAATAAATGAGGAACCCCAGGTGATCACGGAATAAATATGATCACCTCAAGTGACGAGGTCTCTGTTAATAGGAGTCGCAGCGTGGTGTTTCATCAAGTCAGATTGCCAAAGAAAGTTCGGGGCTCTCAGTGTACGCTAGTTTTTAGCCTTAGCCAACGAATTGCATTTGTTCTTATATGCAAGCGTCAAAAAGACGAACTTGTTCTAAGTCACGTTACGCCATACATCAACATTTAGCGCATTGCGGGTAAGAGGCTATACCAACACACGTATCGGGCCGTCGCATGTGTGCTGATTTATACATGTCGCGTAATGTACGTACAAAACTTATAACCCCGAAATATTACAAGAATATTTCGATCATACGTGATAATATGTCCATTAAAATGGTACAGGCAGGTATGAAGCCTTTGACCTTTATAACTTAATGGGATGTTCGAGTTACAATTCACAAAATTTCACTCGTGCCTGTTTAATTATAACGAAACAGGGGTGCGATTCATGATGTTAAGTTGACAAAACTAAGATTGAATCAATTGATTAATTAAGCCTTCCACCAAAAAAACCTTCCAATTTATGAACGTTTATGAACTTACAGTTCATAATTAATAAACACGTGTTTCCGAGCTTAGAGTATAACAGTAGGTTTAATTAGATTGAGGTAAGTAAAACTGCATTAAGAGTCTTTTATCCGATATTGATAGCACTATAATATAGTTTATATGCTCAAAGTAAAAATACCGCTGCTAGCTAAACGACAGCGAAATAAATGAGCATTTAAATTAATAATAGCGAGGAGTACATAAAGGGCTTTTCTGTTAATTATGGTACATTAAAATCGACCTTCGATCGCAGAAAAGACAGTAAACAGTAATTTTCATGTGCATTGTCGGCGTTTGAAACCATCCTGAAAAGAGAGTATTCGCTCATGTATCAAAACATTATCCGTCACAAACCTACCACAACACTGTAAAAAAGCATTACCCGCGGTGTTCCCTCTAACGTTTTAATAATTGTATTTTAATTTCTCTCACGTCTATTTTCTATTCCCTATTTATCCAATTGTGTTTGAATGAACTGCTTTTTATTATCTTAACCTATATTTAAGGTTGTTATTTCTGCTTTATCATTCACTTTGTATCACATATGATTTTATTAAAATTTAAAATTAACCTAAACCTTTGCTGATCCAAAACATCGAAAAAATCATCAAAATTCATATTTTGATATTTTTGTTATTGACATGGATGTGCTAACATAACCTGCAAGTGGTAGGCTTGAAATCCGTGTATTAAAGACAAGGCAGTGCCTTTTATCTGATTCTGTAATTTAGATACGTGCGTATCAAAATTCCGACTTGAGATCAAAAAAGCCTTTCTCTGTGAATATCCGAGATTTTTAAGCATGATATTGTGCGGCATGACCTGTACAGTTTGACCTCAAACAAAGATTATTTATGTTTGTTTATTCTGTACTGGTGTAAACCACAATCAGCTGTTTAGTGTAGGTTTTGGGACGCCATCGCTGTATATCTATTTACGGGAGACTGTGTTTTTTCTACATTAAAGCACTTATATGTAATTATACACACTTATCCCTGAATTATAAGTTTAAAAAATGCATTTCTACATTTTTTCTATTTTCTCGCATTATCGCTGCTAATCCCTTAAGTGGGAAAAAAAATAATCAGGTGGGGCTACCAGTTCTTCACTCTACTCTACATAGAGAGAGATGAAAGCAAAACGGTGATTGAAATGTGCGAAACATGCCACCAGGCATATTCGCTAAAGACAGGAACACTAAAAAATACAAGCATAAAAAGCAAGAATCACTAGTAATATCAATTACCCATCCAATAGTTCAGTAGCTTTCATTCACCAAGGTATTTAGAAAGTTGAACCCTGGGTTTTGGGTATGATATATGATACCAGTCACACCAAGGCAGTTCACTGTCAAGTCTGTACAAGTCCAACCCACGAATGTGGCTTGGGGATGAACATATTGTAACTCATAGTGATAGGCCAGATAACATGACATCTAGGAATCATATGAAGAAGCTTTCGGAAAATCAAACTTTATAAGGATTATTGAATGGGTGAACGATTTTATTAAGCTTGCATTTTCCCACCTCAGTGTTTTTTTAATCGCACGGATATTTTCAATGAAGATGGAATCTTGATTGGAAAGTTGCAGTTGTGTCAAAACAATTCAAAGTGGAATGCACATGCGTAATGCTAGTCATCGTGGGGCACCTAAATTCCTCCAAGTCATAAAACCACTGGATTTAGTAGAATCAAGTGGGTGTTTTTGTTTCGTTTTAAAAACGACTGCCGATTCAACGATCTCAGTGAGATTAAATATTAGTTCAGGATCTTGGGTCTGTGTATAGCAAAGGAGGTGGAAATAAATAAGCCATTTTTTGGGTGGGGGGATAGTTTCCTAATGTTATGAGAAGCAACATATCAAAAGTCCCCCCGTGTGCTTATTGAATATTAAATATAAAGTTTATACACGGGTAAAACATTAATGATTTCATTAAAAAAAAAAAAAAAAAAAATATGTTTGTTTATTCTGTACTGGTGTAAACCACAATCAGCTGTTTAGTGTAGGTTTTGGGACGCCATCGCTGTATATCTATTTACGGGAGACTGTATGAAAAATTTCTTCAAATACTTCATTTTTTCACTATTTGGTGTGTTTTTTCTACATTAAAGCACTTATATGTAATTATACACACTTATCCCTGATTTATTAGTTTAAAAAATGCATTTCTACATTTTATCTATTTTCTCGCATTATCGCTGCTAATCCCTTAAGTGGGAAAAGATAATCCTGGGCTACTCAGTTCTTCACTCTACTCTACATAGAGAGAGATGAAAGCAAAACGTTGATGAAATGTGCGAACATGCACCAGCATATTCGTAAAGACAGGTAACTAATAAAAAAGACCAGCATAAAAGGCAAGAATCACTAGTAAATCTCAATTCCCCTGCCATAGTTCAGTAGCTTTCATTCACCAATGTATTTAGAAAGTACACCCCTGATTTTGGGGTATGATATATGATACCCAGATCTCACAAGGTCAGTTCATGTCAATGTATGTACAAGTACAACCCACTGAACTGTGCTTGGTGGATGAACATATTGTAACTCATAGTGAATAGGCCAGATAACATGACATCTAGGAATCATATGAACGAAGCTTTCGGAAAATCAAACTTTATAAGGATTATTGAATGGGATTGAACGATTTATTAGCTATGGATTTTCACACCTCATGTGTTTTTAATCGCACTGATATTTTCAATGAAGATGAATCTTGATTTGAAAGTTGCAGTTGTGTCAAAACAATTCAAAGTGGAATACACATGCGTACATGATAGTCATAGTGGGGCACCTAAAGTCAATAAAACCACTGGATTTCATTTAGCATTCAATTGTATGTCTTTACTGGATTTCATTTAGCATTCAATTGTTTGTCTTTTGTTTCGTTTAAACGACTGCCGATTCAACGATATCAGTGATATCAATAATATTAGTTCAGGATCTTTGGGTCTGTGTATAGACAGGAGGTGGAAATAAATAAGCCATTTTTTGGGTGGGGGGATAGTTTCCTAACCCTAATGTTATGAGAAGCAACATATCAAAAGTCCCCCCGTGTGCTTATTGAATATTAAATGGGTAAAGTTTATACACGGGTAAAACATTAATGATTTCATTAAGCTAAACCATAGACTATGGAATTCTTCTAGTCATTATTATCATTTATTAAGAAAATGTATGGTTTGTCCAACTTTTGAGCTTTAGTTTTAGGAATACAGGCAAACATCTGTTCAAGGTCATCATCATCAGGTTAAATTAAAGTAATCCCCAATTGCTCGTACATGGTGTATGGCCATATATTATGGCAAAAAAAAAATACTTATTCACTCCATATAATACATCGTCTAATTATTGTCTTTAGGCAGTGGCTTGTGACCTCCCATAGAACATGTAGCAACCTGTATTAGCGCGCCATATAACTATGGCAGGACATCACTTGAACCATTTAAATATATCTTTTCAGTTTATACACAAGAAGACGAACAATTTGAAACACTTTTGAAAAGAATTGGAGCATTATGAACCTTTACCCCCTATATGACCCTGAACCATTATACGACCAGTAATTTTGTGTAAAAGCACAAATAAGGCAATATTTACTTTGTTTCCAATCCTTAGGACAAACCGCAATAGACTTTTAAACCCCTGTACAAAACTTTAAGAAAAGCCCCCTTAATCCCTCAATTAGCAGAAAAAAGGGTTAACTTTGGGATTTAGGATATGTTGCTCCTTACATGTTGAAACAAAAGGTAAAACACAAGCAATATAGCTTAGTTATTTTCGGGGTGGTTTTTCTATTTTTCTATAATCATGCTATAGTGATATGTAAAAATGTGCAGAGTGGTTTTTAGCAATTATCTACATGTAAGGGGCCCCTCGAATATTAATCGATGAAATTTTGGATCGGAAACAAACCGTCACCACTAACTTAAACCATTGAGGAATGCAATAATGCCTATGCTATCGCATTTTTATTTCTATTTCTATCAAGTGACTTGTTGTTTTTTTTTTTCAAATATTAAGTAGCGTCAGTAGCATTAAAGGATAACTGGACTGTTTAAGGCGGGCCACCAAACAAGGAATGAGATTTGAGGTAAAAAAATTGAGGTAGAGAAATTGTAAACAACTTTTTATAGATTGACAGGTTATTTGTTTATTGATTTATTTAACATTTGAACAGTGTTTATTTTTTATCTCCATGTCCTTCATATCCTTCGCTGTTTTCACATTTTCGCATGGGGGTTTGCAACCAAGCAGTAGCTCAACTTGTTGTGTGTCCGTGCGTGCCCCTTGCTTTAATAAGCGATAATGTATCTTGCACATTGCGGAATATTCACTTGCTCTCTTCATGAACAAAAAAGAATCCGCTGTTTTCATGCGTCCTCTACAAGACAAGCTCCGCCGTCACGTGACCTAAAGGCGAAGACGGATGGACTATTCTCTTCTCTCACTCTTCACACTTTCCTCACAGCTCGCTTTGATCAGTACTGAGCAAGAGGATGTAAATAGACTCACATGAGAGGATATTCCGTGACCGAAGAGGATGACCTTAATTTCGCTTGTGGCGCCAGCCATCTTCACTTGGAGATCATTGTCAGTCCACAGCTGCCCGACTTTGACAACGATTAATCTCCTCTCATTAAAACTGCAGAGATACGTATGAACGCCCTAACCGGGTTGCAATTTATCATTACCATGGATGTGGGGCGCACGACCTCGATTTATCAAAGAGGAACTAAATTGTTGTCATTGTATATTGCAATGTATCTAAAGGGAATTTTCAAATTTGCATGAAAGGATATTCTAGTTTCTGTGATAGATTAAGTGTAAATTATCATCTCCACACCACACATGAATTTCACAGGCTTAATTAGGTGATTAAACATACCGTGCAATCTGCCTGATGATAACTCATGTAACAGTGTCGTCTTCTAACAGTATCATCAGGTTTTCTAGATGTTACGCGCGGGGATTCAACACATTACGGTTATACGATGAGGTTCCATTGTAATGAGTTTTTTTCCTAAATGCAGTGATTTTGCTATTCCCGCGGATGATATATTATTACATGAATGCATTTTTATACATGTGAATTTATCCTTTTTCCGCTTATTTATTCACATTTCACTTCGCTGTTACGATGCTAGGAGCTCAGTATAATTGGCAGCAGCGTTGTTAGTTCTTATTACGCATGAATTTTTTTTTTTCCTAGTGGATTACATTTTTGCGGACTTTACTACTTTTGCCTACAATTTCGGCTCAAAACTAAGTACTCTTTAAATGTTAAAATGACTGTTATGGGATCCTTGGGGTAAATGTCAAAGCGTTATTTACTTCCTCAAAATCATTCATGACCCCCCCCCCTAAAAAATATTAATCCATAAAAAGTGTTTCCAATTCACAGGTTCATAGTTTTTTAAACATCACTGTATCACTGTACACACTTGAGGAAGTAGGAAACTAATGCGTCCTTAGAGCATCCATATTGGATGCCTTGGGGGAAGACACTAGTTTGTACCTACTTTACCAACGTACACAGCGCCAATTCGTTTTAAAATCGCCCACATAACCTATTTGTAGTAGCCTTGTTTTGATGGTTTTTGAGGAGAGGTTGAGTTAAATTTCGCTAAACGAACCCATATGTTTACAGCAATCACTCAAACCGAAATTCAATACCAGCCATGTTGTTGGACAAGATAGACGCATTCCAGTACTACAATATATTCACCTGTCAATCATCCCTGTGCAAATCGCTAAAAGTGATCGATTGACAGCTGATGTAGTGTAGTCTGGAATGTATGCATCTTGTCCACACATGTCTGGTGTGAACGTCATATTGAATACGGTCTATAGGCTATTCAGTTATAGCTTTCAGTTTGTAAATACAACACATAATTACTGCCACTATTAAATGCAGGTGGCTGGTAACAGAAAAAAATAAAATTATAAGTTTGAGTAATAATTTCGTGGCCATGGCGTACGCACGTGTTGCTTGTCGTGTGGGTGCACTCACGTCCTACATTCAACCCAATGGTGCGTCGTTTTTTGCGGGGAAGCGGGCGTACCTAGTACTGGCCAAGAAATTCTTACTGAGTCTCCAACTAAGTAAAAAAATAAAGGAAAAAATCCCATCTCTAAACCCTATTTTGTTGTATGTTAACTAACCAGCATGTATGCGTAATTAAGTGTAACTGTTGTTTCACTTAAGGTATCGTCGACAGCCTTCTCGCCCACGTATATATATGTCAAATCTAATTGAAAGTATCGTTTTTTTGACAGAAAATTGCGTAAAATGCCAAATGACTGTCAAATTTGATCATGCCACCTGGGCATCGCAATGCTTTCATGCTGGATCTTAACGTTTTAAATGCATTAATAATAATCGTTTCGTCAGCTTTGACATTATTGTTTAGATATCGTCATCCTGGAGCACTAGTTCAGACTTCGGTTAACCTCAGAATTAATCGGTTTCATTTTACACTTCAAGGTTCCCTTGTTCAGAAGTTGGTAGAATATTTTTTAAAATGAATCAAAAGGTGTATTGAAAGTGAGCATTATAAAGTATTTATGTGCACTTAATATTCGGTGTTAATTGTTCGCCCGTAGTAACTTTTCAAGTTCAATATTTCCCTCTTTTAGTTTAATTTAAACACTAAACCTTTGCTTTTTGTTTTTTGATAAAAAGAAGAAACACATGGTGAAAGTTGTCCATAAAGTTGTCCATACTATTTTTTATCTTGAGGACACATCTTTTTCATTATATGTCCATAAAGTTTTGTCATACTATTTGTTTTTATCTTTAGGACTTCGATCTTTTCTTATATATCAGCGTATCAGATTCTAATCAACCCAGGTCATATTGATGCCTTGTAGTAGAATGAAATGTGTTGTCGAGCATTAAACATGTTCAGAGAGCTAAACACGTTTTTCGTTCCATACTTTCTAACCACCTATAGTTCGCCATAATTATTGTTCCTCATAGTTGAATAAAAATCCAAATACGTGCGTCACAATTGTAAGCTAAATATGTCATTAATTGACCTCCAATAACACAGACAAGCTTTCTTTTGGTAATTGAACACTAATGGCAGCAGATAATAACTAATGTTGAATATCTCTTTGAAGCATTGAGAAATGGAACGTGCTTTCACCCCTTCAAGCTAAAGAGCAAAGTGTATGCGTTTGGTAACACATATAATTGTAACGTTCCCAAGTGAATACAATGGAAGCATCCCTTAGATTGTTTGGCCCACTGTTAATAAAGATGAAGGCGAAGCTAAGCTACATAGCGGGAATTCATGAAGGGTGTTTTACCGTAAAGACATAAATCAATAATCGTTTGTTTTATTTCGGTCAGAGATGTCGGCAGGTATGGCTAGTGATTGCTAAAATAGCATTAATGATACATTAGTGTGATTAGATACTAAGTTCATAGATTTCCTAGATTTAACTATACATTACAGTGTAAATGCTACTTGGTTTGTGTTGGTTTCCTACGCGAAGTCTAATGCAAATTTGAGGATGTTCAGGTGATGTGCTTGGCGAGGAGAACCAGATTGGTTGTGTTGCGTGATCGTCCACCTCAATTTTTTACCTCAAATCTCGTCCTCGTTTGGTGCCACGGGTGCCCCCCGCCACACTCAGCCCATGTATCCTTTATATGCTACTGACGCATATCATACTTTGAAAATACTAACATTAAGCTTGTTCCGGGGTATTTTCAATGATGTGAGAGTTATTTTATGGTCAGCTCTCCCTTCCACAACTTCACTCATGTCGTGAAAATCCGGAAAAACTCTTTTCTCGGTATCATCTATGTGTTTATAGTCTTGCTTTCCACTAGACATCCCTCCTCATCATTTAATTCCATTCAGAACAGGATAAAGATATTACGATGAAAAGTGAAATATGGGAATGTTCATTTAATAATTTTAGCAGCGAACGTGCTTTAATTTGAAATTGATCAGAAAGAAATGGTTCTTACAAAATCAAACCTTCAGATATACAATAGTAAAAGCAACGTGTAAGTTTTAAGATTATGTAGACACATTAAAATAAAATGGTTCTGAAAGAGAAAGGTCAATACAGTCCGGGGCTGATAGATATAGGGACTCAAATGTACAAAATAACATTTGGACAGTTACAAGTGTTTCTTATCAGTTAAGGGATAGCATCGAAAAAATGTGGAAATGCATGTTTTAAAAACTTATACATCAGGATAGTGTGTACATTCCAAATAGTGAAAAAAGATTTGAGGAAATTGTCATACCGTCTGCACTAAACAGGTGATGTGGTTTATACCAGTACAAATGAACAAAGATCAATAATGTTTGTGTTTGCGGCACAACTGTATTGATCATGTGCACAATATCACGCGGGAAATCTGTGATATTCACCGGGAAAGGCTTTTTTAACACAGTCGGAATTTTTGATACCACGTATATAATTACAGAATCAGATAAAAAAAGTACTTGCCCTTGCCTTTATACGTACCGGAATTTCAAGCCAACCACTTGGCATATGTTCGCATAGCCATGGCCACTTACCAAAATATAAAATATGAATTTTGATTATTTTTTTCCGATGTTTCGGATGAGTAAATCTCCTGCAACCTACATAGACGGCAATGCAGGGTCTGTTAAGCGAACGGGGAACAAACCTGTTAAGCCAAGATAGCCAAAGATAGTAGACAATGTCCAACAGGTAATCTGAGTAACACGAGACTGTTGTACTTATATGTTTCAAGCTACTGACGTTTTACATGAAATAGGTATGCTGTCAACTTTGTTCCTTAAGATCGGCCACGTGTTTTATATTAGGTTCGATCAATGAAGGGTTACATTACGACCTGAAAACGATTAGCATGTCGAGTGTTGAGTTTCGTCCGTCATTATTTTAGTATAAGCATCGTTGAAATATTAGTACAATTGAAGTGATGCATAAAAGAACATTGAAGTGTTCTTATGGCAAAGGGATTCACTGTATCATAAAAAAATAGGGGTTTTGAGAGTGATATGTTGTGTGAGTTTGGGAATGACGAAAGTGATTTTCAAATAATGATTTTTTTAGTATTTCAATAACAAGAAATTCGTAAATCGCGAGGATTCTATTTGGGATGTTCAAAATTGATATTGATTGTGTCTTTTTTCCCCCCTACCGTTTTGGGGTTATATTATATTATTAGTAGTAGTAAGTATTTGTGATGATGTTCAAAGATAACTTGAACCACTTAGAAATGTGTTGAATATTTATTATTGTAGATTTGTATAAGAAATCATCAGCACTGGTGAAAGCACCACTCTCGGGGACGGCACGTATTGAAATACGATAACATTGCCTCTACATTTAATTACCTTATGTGTTACACTATATTTTCTTTTAGTTGGCCCTTGGAATAGATCTGGTCATTTTGAATAGACAGGCAAAAACAATTTGGATTGTCCCTGACATAATCGTCTCTGGGCGGGAAAAAGCCTCATATGTGCATTTTGACCTTTGAGACCGAAACCTCATGTAGTAAAAACGGGTAACATGACAAAACCTCATCTAACATTTTCGGGAGACGCCAAAAACTGACTAATTTGCTGTACAAGAAAGGTATTCCTTTCTTAAATATATTTAGATAATTGTTTACTCCAGATATCTGAAATACACCTTCCATTGATTGACCTATGTGGATGACAAAATGCACAATATGAGTTGTTGTTAAGCACTGGGGCCCCACTTTTAAACATATGTTGTGTTTTTGCATGACCTCTGGAGTTACATGAGTTTTTCCCGCCAGCGACGATAATAAGAAAGGGCAAGGTTAAGTATAGACCCTGAGGACGCTGCTTTTATTACACGTACATCAAAAAAAGATGTAAAAAAAAATCCAAATTTTTGTCCATCTTTTTAATTATTTCCAGATTCTAACCGTCAGGGTTTTTCCAGCACATTTCTTACCATCAATTTAGTGATTAATTTCAAATGCTTCACTGACCACTTATTATCAAGACGGACAATTAAGAGCTTTTATGAGATACGGCTGTATATTCAAGGTGGCAAGCAAAACCAAATAGAAACCTACCAAAACGACATAAACAATAAACAAACAATCAGTATCCCTATGTATAAAGAAGGCATTTTGTGATTGAAAGTACACAGGGAAAAGGAATTGTAATATCAAGCCTAGGGAAACTGCTGTTTTACTTGCAGTGCATATTGAGAAAAAATAAAACTCAGATTACATAAATCAATTAGCAGATATCGTGACCTTTATTGAGATAACCATAAAAACAGTGTTGTTTTAAAAGGACCTAGTCAGGATAGCAGAGAAAGCGCCCTCAGTTTTGACAATTGCCAGTTATCTGGTACCATTTTCACAAATCATGTTGTAACTTTAAATGTGAAGTTTTCTGATCCGAACTTTGAAAAAACACGAAGAAAATGCACTTTAAGAGGAATTTAAGTGTAGGCTTCAATAGGAAATATTTTATTATAAACACCCTTTCCCCCAGAACGGGAGACTTATTATGCTGATGTACGGCGGTCCGGAAAGTGTGTGTCTGTGTCTGCTTATCCAGCCAGATCATGACTGATTTGTAAATTACAAAAGAAAACACGACAACATTAACCCAAAAATAAAAATAAACAAAAAAATAAAAAATAGGAAGTATGTTTTTTTGGGATGAACGTCGTGTTCCCCAATGAATCTATTTTTAAAGGTTCTGTGATCACCCGAAAGAGTCCAAATATTTTTAAATTAACAGGAAAAGCCTAAGTTAACGTATGTGGAACTCCCATAAGTTTTTTGTTTTACGTGAAAAATTGATAGCAACGGACGGGAAAACAACAGTTTTTCAAAGATATGAATTTTCGTTCAATTACGCGTTGTAGTAAGCGTCCGCACAGACAGTAACAAGTGAAATATTCCGGCCGTCATGATTAGGCTGCGTTCGGTCTTAGCACTTATAGGGTTTGTTAGGATACATATTCTTCTTGCCAAAATATTATTGTAGATGATTTTCTTAATTTCTGATTTAGCAAATCACCGATTATGCCTTTAAATGTACCTCACACCTATCACACCAACTAAAATCACTTACATTTGACCGAGGCCATGCTTTCATTTGCAAATTCTTCTAATTCTGATTTAAAAAAATCCATCACATCACTAATTTTTGTCGTCCATTTTCCTCCCTCGCATAAAATAGTGGCAATAAACCCGTTCGCACTCAATCTGTCAAAGCTCTATCGAACCATCAAATATAATTATGGAAAACACCTACTAGTGAAACGCCAGATTATTTTTAACCGTAGACGTTAATCACATGTCATTTCTGGTGAATTGCCTCCAGCTCAAATGTGCTGCTAACTAAATTAGAAGCTAATGTATCAAAATATGTCAAAAATGAACTCTGCTTGCCTTGGGTCGAATGGTTGTACATTTTGCTCCTACCACCCTCATTTCAATATCAAAATATCACCAATCTCCACATATGTATCTTAAAAGTAGATAGTAGTTTATAAAAAAAATATACGAGATGTGCCAACTGGAATTTTTTTCTAGTTAAATATTGGTGCATGCGCATATTGTCATTTGCCTTTTTGTCCCTATGTAAGTCTAGTGGGACGCATCGATACCTCTTGTTCTTTGGTTTGGCAATTGTCCATGGGCATTTAACAAAAGGCGATTTGTTGGGACAAATCACCGGTTTCAAGATTACGCAAACCCTATCTTTGTGAGGATGTTCAACATTGAAATGCCGACACCATATTTAATATTTCGTCGGGTCTCTGAATTTAACAAAGTGGCCACAGGTTATTCCTCTCGCTTACTCTAGATCAGTATAGATCGGTCAACAACGTAAGTGCATTGTTGAAATCGCCAATCCAGAATGGATAGAGTCTGTTCGGGTCCTAGGCGATATTCTTGACCACAGGTGAAAAATGCCCCTGATCACATGATCCTTAGCGGCTCATTTATTAGCATGCTCACGTAATCATTGTACTTCATCCCATCTCATTTGTACACAACCAGAAAACCCAAGTATTTTACGAATTAGACCCAATCTCCCGCGATCTATTTTTTGTGTAGGCACATAGGGATTGGTAGTGTGTGTGTGTGTGTGTGTGTGTGTGTGGCTGTGTGTGTGTAACATAATTGCCCACCGTTTCCTCCGGCGCGCAAATGCAAAAGGCTTTCGTAAAAACTTTCCAGGGAATCATTTGCTTATCTTTTCGGGTCGTTTTAGCGAAAAAAGGGGTGAAGGTAGCACCTTCACTAGGGTTAGGGTAAGCCTTCAAAGTCAAAGGGTGGGGGTGGTTGCCCAAAAACAATTTATGGTACATTTTTGAAAATATTCTGCACAGTGTGGCTCTAAAACGATTATGCTTATGTACAGTTAGTAAATTGCCATCATTTTGACCTAAATGTCTTATGCAAATGTGATATTTCCTACGTTTTAAGCGCAAATTGGATTTTCGTCTATTTTCTGTGGAAATTGACAATTGTGGCGATCCGAGGATGTTATGACGTCATTGTGACGGCAAAATAGTTATGTTGGTACTTTTGTGATATCATTGGAAAGAAGAGTGTCCATAGCTACCCACCGGTGTCACCATCATAAGCATCGGGTGCTTTACACCGAATTCCAGGGGGTGGTAATCCCCCTTGGTAAACCGTGTTACAGAAAAAAAATGCTAGGTAAGACGAGGTTTAAATTTACTGATGCTCGATGTTTTTGTAATTATTAGATTCTCGCCTTGACGATAAGCTGGTCATAATTAAATTATATCTACCACAGACTAATAGGACAAACACCGACGTGTTTGGGAATAATTTATACTGCAATGTTAATGCGTTATAAATTTAACTGCCTGTACCCTTAATGAAACATTTTCCTTTGTAATTTGTTTAAGTTACCAGTTGCATTATGGCCGATTCACATTAATGCCTGCCAAAGCAATATCAGGCTGGACATAATGGTGCCGGTTGAGTACACAAAACGTCAATGTACTTCAAATTAGTATAATTAGATTCCTATATGCTGGTATTCTCAAAGGGAGTCTAACTTAAACCCAAGTTTAAACCAGGGAAAGCCATCCATGAATGGAACTGTTTTCTTCTTCTTTAAACCCATGTTTTAAACCATGGTAAGTCATTCACGAATGAACCTTTTTTTCCTCTTTCAACCTTCCATGAAAATCTGATGCAACTGGTGAGAAAATTCCCCAAAGAATGGGCCGTTCTAACCCACACAACATCACACTTTCTGAGTATGTTGAAAACACAGTTCCATTCCTGAAGCACTAACCCTTGTTTAAACCTGGGTTGAAAGTTGGACTCCCTTCCGGAATACGAGCCTTAGATTTTCCTTTAGAGAGAACTATATTTACGATATCTCAATAGTGTTCTATATTCCGTGCGTTTTTAAAATGGGGAATATACTGAAATGAATAATGGCTGATTTGGATGCAGTTAATGTTTGAACTTTGAATCTAGCACATGAGGATTGAACGCTTATATACCACGAGTAATGCATTAAGTTTATATTAAAATGTCTTATAGTGTATTGGGCGATCCTGTACTTAACCGGTTGGCACAACGCATGAACAAGAAACATGAGTAGATGAAACCAATCATGCTATTTTAGTAACAAGACGAGAACACACTCAAATTGGTAATTTCGTTGTTAATTGAATTTTTTCATTGAAGTCAATTGAAGCCGGATACAGTTCTTTGCATTTTAGTTAGTGTGTCTGTTTCGCGTGGATACACAAAATTAACATCCCCGCTTTCATGACGGCATTTTTACGATTTGATTATCGACACACCTGGTATTATATAATATTGAATGCCTTTCAGAGTTATACAAGAATATGCTTTCTTAGCGAATGCAATATATTTTTGTATCGCTCAATGAATCCATATAATATTATTATCTATCGTTGTTGTTAAATATGATGCCAACTTTACTAGAGTCCATAATGTGGCAGTTATAATGTATGATTTGTTATACAAAAAAAACGCTCTAGTCCCATAACGAACTTATCTTTAAAAAATGGGGGCATCTTTCCTACGATACATATATTAACATTCATTTAAAAATCAGTTTGTGTGTATATATTTATTGCAAATGGAATTGTATAGGGTATTGAAAATTAAAATCATTTTATCCAATACAAGTACAGGTTCTGTTAAAGTTTGACACCATAGATTATAGATACTAAGGTTTAGGCAGGTACACGAGTCAGTCATGTTCTTTGATTTAAAAGCGTAGGTTGATGTCCAGTGATTTGCGGGTATTTCTAGTTTCACTAGCGGTAATGACTGATGATCCGTGCAGGTCATCTGATGACCTGTGCATTATCTGACAGGCACCAGTGCATTCGTAAATAAAGCACACGTATTACGGTGAAAACAAATAGATAATCTAGCACGAGAAATGTATAACGGATTGAGAGAGATTTTTTCGCGTTGCGTAAATAGAAAAACCTCTATGTATAATTTGGAAGGCTGGTTTTTTGATAGCTGCCCAGTCCTCAACTCCATCCAAAGTAGGATGTGTTTACAACATTTAAGAGTCCTTAGCCCGCCTACACATTTCGCTTTACTTGACAGGTTGACGAAACGTACATTTGTAGTGGCAACTGTTGCAACATTGAGATATCTTGAGAGTTACGGTAAATCATTCGGATGGATGGATGGGCTTAGTTCAAACGCGAATGTGTTATTTACACTCCAACTTGGAATTCAATCCCTGATTCAATGTACATTTGAAGATGTTTATACTGTGTACTCACTGACGCCAGTGTGACCAAAATCGGGTCTTACTGAAACACGAAACATGTCCAGGATGCTGGAATTATCACAATGGGTGAAAATGTGTTATGTCTTAACTCCTTTAAATATTAACGGTACTGTTACTTATATGTAAAAAAATGCTTAACATTTGCTGGAGAAATCAGACAACTCAATGCACACGTGCCGAGCTATTGTTGCGTCTTAAGCATGAGCTACAAAGTGGCGAGTTCATTGGATAGTCATCATTATCAATACAGCGCTATTGGCGGGAAACCACGCAATTTCACTTTTATAACAAAATTTGCACTACAAATATCGACCTTTAGCAAAAGATAAAAATGATTTTAACTCATACTTTTCACTTATAAGGGAAAACGGATTAGTGTTGAGATACTCTTAATGCACTCCTCGTATTTTTCTAACCTTTTATCTGACTGACCATATATGACAGTGCATTAACCCTCGTCTACCTGAGCCATTTTTTGTAACAAAACTCCCGAAGGGGGGGTTACAACCCCCCCGTGATTTTCGTTACTGAACACCCGATTCCTGTAAATTTGGTACCAATGGATAGCTTAGGGTTTCTTCTTTCCATTGGTACAAAAAATAAGTACTAACATCCCCATTATGACGTCAGCATGACGTCATATGTTGAGGAAAGTACGAAAGTACTGAATATAGGGTGGAAAATTGATATTTCGCAATTTTAGCAACTCAAGCACCTTATTATAGCTCTAAAATGCTGTCATTATATTAAACTAGTCATTTCCCATCAGGTAGAGTCAAAAACCGCATGTTTGTAAATCTGATTTCTAACCTTTGTGGCGAAAAATTGCATTTTTCACTGTGGTGTCTATGGACACAACAAAAAAAAAAAATGTTTTGTGAAACGTTCTAAAAATGTTAGAAAAATGTTGTTAAACAATGTTAAAAAACATCAAAAATGTATGGTTGGAACGTGCTTAGGAACCATTTTTGCACAAACATATCTCAGAGTTACCAAGATATTTTAAAAAATTTTCTAAACATGTATGTAATTATTAAATAAAGTTATTATTGTGAGAAAAAATAACATCTTCTTGATGTTTACCAGTATTGTTAGTATATGTCCCAAAGAATGTTAAAAAAAAAAAAAAAAAACACATGTTACATACTAGAGAGCAAATTTATCACCTTACCATGTCGGAATCGAACCTTGTCTTTCTGAGTAGAAATTACTATGTAGTATCCACTAAAGACATGGCGACCTACCTACCTTGTAATGTTATTTAAATAATATAACAATATTTTTGAAGTTTTTATAATTATATTATAATGATGCTTTATAATTTATACCAAAAATGTTATTATTGTTTTGTTGCTGTTATTTTGTGTTAGTATTTTAGTGTGCCTGCTGGGGTTTTTAGTTAGACAGCATATATATACACGTGCCATAATGATATTTTATCAATGTGGCATAAACATCATAAAAATGTTTTCCCAACCTCATAAAATGCCTAACATAAAAATGTTTGCCTAATACCATAAAAATGTGTGACTAACATCATAAAAATGTTTTCCTAACTTTTTCAACTGAAACGTTTTAATAACATGTGGACACAATGTTGGAAAAACCTTTGAAAACATATCAAAAAGTAATTATTTTAAAAAACAGTTCTACGCGTGTTCTCACACAATGTACGGTTTCAAGTTTTAAAACAATACAATTGTGATAACATTTAACAAAATGTTTCAATCACATCAAGATAAAAACAAAAATATTGGTAACATTTTAAAACGTTTTGAAAACATAGGAAAAAATGTCAGCAGAAAATTATTCAGCAACAATCTCTAAAACATTTACTGTATCTAAGAGTAAAATGTTCTGTGATAATATCTCTATAACAAAGCTTACGATTTTGTAGTAATGTTTGAGAAATGTTGTCTAATGTTTGATGAAAAGTTACAAATGAATTGGCAATGTGTTTTCGAAAATCATTTTAAGCAAACATTTTTAAAACATCTAAAAACATTGTAAAACGTGTGATAAAGTTTCAAACATTATCAACCAATGTTTTCGTAAAAATATTAATCCAACCTTTGAAAAAATGTATGAAAATGTTTATTGTTTGCGGGGAAATGGCAGTTTCTGATGATATGCGAATTTAGGGACGTCATTGTGACGTAATGCTAGGCAGTTGGTACTCAAAATTTGGTATCATGGAAGCGGGAGGGCACATAGCTATCTATGGTACCAAAATCAAGTGTCTGTGATGGTCCTGTGTTGTGTTGTTAGAAGTTGGTTATTCTCTTCGGAGGGGGGGTGGTTTACCACCCCCCCCCCCCCTTCAATCACGTTGGGATCCCTGGATTCTTACCTATACCGGTGGATGTTGTTTTTTGGATTAAACGGAGCGGCATATTGTCAAATTGACAATTCCAGTAAATAATTGGCACCAAAAAAGGGTTGTTTAGGCAAGCCGGGAAAAAACATGAAGGGGGTGGTTAACCACCCCCCCCCTTGGTAGTACGAGGGGAATTCATAGTGAGATATTTTTTTTAAGGTCAGACGTGTCGAGCGGTGAGAAAGAGATCCATATGTACTCCCCTTTAAAGCTCTAACAGGAGAAATTGCTTTATTAACACTAACACATCCAAACCCTAAGGCAGAAAGTTAACTATAATTTGTTACATGTAGGAAACTTCGAGGGAAAATAAGTATGGAAATGTTTCCAGGGGGTAGAAAATTGATATTTTTGTTCGATCAATTGGTAACAAATAATTCGACATTTGCAGCTACTGCATTCAATGTTTATAGAGAGGGGTGAATTGCGGGTACTCAATGTGAAACGTTGAATCCCTTTGCGGATTCGATTCATAACAACATATTTGCCATTCCCAACTGTAAGTACACGCTTTGCGCAAGTCAACTAAATATACTTTATCCAGAATAGCGGGCTTAACTTCAATAACTATCGTAGTTAGAACGCAGCTTTCGCGCTCGCACGCGCGGCGCTTACGCTCTTATATTAAGCAAGCTATCAATAGTTATTGTTGTTAATTGATTGTCTTTTAATAGATTTTCAAATGACTTGAAGCACGCTTAACAACCAAATTGTACACGAAAGGCATTTTGAATGAATTTGTAAGTACACTTTATGATGACCTAAATATGGGGTGTTTCCGTAAGGTGGCCCACTTATGAATTACGAAACCTTATCGGAATAAACCACGTAAACCGATTGGCTTATTCCGTTAGGTTTTCGAAATTCATCAGTGTGTCAGAAAGAAGTGGGTCACCTTACAGAAAAAAACCCTTAAATATGGCATGGAAAATCAAGTCTTGCAAGACAAAAAGTGTGACAGTTTGACTAAAACTCCAGGCGCCCATTATCGCATAGGTTTTGCGTCGCATTTCTTTCAAAATATAAAGTGAAACGTTTTGAATCTTACGCCCTAGTATTCTAATATGAAGATTTTGTGCATAAGCAAATAAGTGTATTGAAGGTTAAACCTTGTTAAAATATTACACGGTTCTGTGTTACATTATTAATGCCTCATCAGTTTTGAAACTGTGCTCATGGCCAGTAAAATCGGAACGGGCATGCTGTACCTAACTGCATTTACCTATATATGTACAATTCCGATTTGTTGTTCAAAGAACAATGGATTAAGCCGGTATTGTGCGTACCATTGAACTTCTTTTACCTTTGGGAATCAAAGATACCCTTTTTCCCTATTCATGAATATCAGACAATGTCTACGGGCAAATTTGCCAGCAGACACGAAAATTCAAAGTACGATTTTTGCTCAACACAGAATACTTTGAAAAAAAAAAGTATTATAAGCGTTCCGATATTAATGGCTGTAAGTATATTTGTCAAATGTTGGACAATTCTGTGTAAAATCTTTGGCGTCGATTCTGTCAATTGGATTACGTCAAAAGGGGTTTTCTAATATTGCTCGGAGAAGTGTGTGATGATGAAGTGTTGCATAGTCTTAGAGTAACAGAAAAAATATATATATATTGTTCCGTTGCACTTTATGTCAATCAAAACCGACGCGGAAAACTCCATTATGTCATATAACCTTTGAACAGCAACATTTATATTGTATTTAAAAGTTGTTTTGTAATTAAATAACGAAAGAAATGTATTTCTAAATCTTGGCGCCATCCTTGATATGGAAGAGAATTGGAAACCGTACTCACATTTTGTACGTTTTTGACAGTAGTAAATAACAACCCAATTACAACTCTACTCGATTTCGAAATAGAAATACCACCAATCGAAAATAATTTCAAAACAGTATAATATATATCAACAGATGCATCAAATTCTCAAATTCACACTCTTAAAATATAGTGATTGGAATAATTGCTAGAAGCAATAATGTCACCCTTTACACATTGCTAACATTTGCCAATTCCATGCACCAAGTAATTTCACAACACTAGAAAATGAAATTAGATTATATCATATCTACCATCTTCTTCATCGCGACATTTTTTTTCTTTCGTAGATACCTTTGGCTAAACATTGTTCGCGCAAGGCTTAATTAAGTTACGTGTTACCTGTTAGTGAATGGACGGCCTATTTTACATGGTTTAGTGCAACCTTATCATAAACTGGCCGTTTACCTAGAGTTCGATTCACGTTTATCACGTTTTTTGAACCGCTTACGTCATTATTAAAGCCCGAATCATTTTTTTTTAATTCCCATTGTCTTTCTCGGTAACTCAGTTGTTAGAGTTGCGTCTTATCAACAAATCATATTACCGTTTTTCGTGAAAACAAATATTAAAGCTTCGTAACGTTACTTTAAACTGTAATGTTTTACTTTTTTCATTACGTCATTAATGTCGAGATCCCGATATTTTTTGGAAAACATCGCCGGTATTTAAACCCGATGTTGTTCTCGGTTTTACCTTTTGCAGTAACTTTACTACAACATTTTTAATACATACTAAAATAAAAACACTCAACTTCGAAAAAAAGAAGTGACTGAGAGCGGTTTTAAGGACAGGAATTGAAATAATGTTGTCTGAGTATTGCTCCAGGCGCAATCTACATACCTCCTAATTTAAGAGAGTGAAAGTTCGCTATTTTTACTAAGTTCTTTATATATTGATTCTGAATATGATGATAAAACTTTCATTTGCTTTTAATCAATTAAGTGACCAGGGCGAAGGGCTTCCTATGAAACACCAAATTTACCATGGTACCTCTAGAATTATCATAACTCAACGAAACACCCAGATGTAAAAAATCTGCTATCGATGTATATAGCAATGAGGTTTCTCATATCTTCCTATTGATACCGATTTAATTATCACTTCGAATGAGGTCACAATAGCGTCATTATCCCTACATACCCTGAGATGTTTGGTAAAAAAGCAAACAAAACAAAACAAAAACATTTTCCGTTTTAATGTTACTCGGCCCTTTTATGGCAGAACTACTAACTCAAAATTTTGACTTTTTGAGATAAAGTTATTTTTAGACAATTTGGGGGCGCTGCTTTCATTTCACAAAGTCGTATACGCCAGAAATGCTTACCTTCTGAGATATGTTTTACCATTCTGAAGGTATTTTTTTCGGCAAAACTGCGTATCTCTTAGTTACGTGTTGTTTTCTCTCAAAATCGCCTTATTATTTCATGGCAAAACTATACGTAACTTAGAGATACGGAGTTTTGCCATAAAAACTTTCTATGAATTAATGGGACTACAGAGGGTAAAATCAAACTAAAAATGGTAAGATCAAACTAAAAATGGTAAGATCAAACTAAAAATGTTTGTAAAAACATATATCAAGAATATATTTCTTTTGTAAATTATATTTTGTGTTCTGCCATTGAAATATAGCATGTATATTTTGCCATAACTGTTTTTCCTAAATTTTTATGGCAGAATTACTTAACTTGACAAATTGTGTTGTAATTCTGAAATGGCTTAATCATCAACCCTCAAAATTAATGGCTATACACAAAATGATATGATAAATATATTAAATGTATTCAATTCAGCTAATCTTGAATGTATAAGAAAATGCCAACGGACAAACTTTAAAGGTAAATATCTCAAAAGGCCGATTTTTAAAAAAAAAAAAAAAAAAAAGTTCGCGCAAGGCTTAATTAAGTTACGTGTTACCTGTTAGTGAATGGACGGCCTATTTTACATGGTTTAGTGCAACCTTATCATAAACTGGCCGTTTACCTAGAGTTCGATTCACGTTTATCACGTGTTTTGAACCGCTTACGTCATTATTAAAGCCCGAATCATATTTTTTTTAATTCCCATTGTCTTTCTCGGTAACTCAGTTGTTAGTGTTGCGTCTTATCAACAAATCATATTACCGTTTTTCGTGAAAACAAATATTAAAGCTTCGTAACGTTACTTTAAACTGTAATGTTTTACTTTTTTCATTACGTCATTAATGTCGAGATCCCGATATTTTTTGTATATAGCAATGAGGTTTCTCATATCTTCCTATTGATACCGATTTAATTATCACTTCGAATGAGGTCACAATAGCGTCATTATCCCTACATACCCTGAGATGTTTGGTAAAAAAAGCAAACAAAACAAAACAAAAACATTTTCCGTTTTAATGTTACTCGGCCCTTTTATGGCAGAACTACTAACTCAAAATTTTGACTTTTTGAGATAAAGTTATTTTTAGACAATTTGGGGGCGCTGCTTTCATTTCACAAAGTCGTATACGCCAGAAATGCTTACCTTCTGAGATATGTTTTACCATTCTGAAGGTATTTTTTTCGGCAAAACTGCGTATCTCTTAGTTACGTGTTGTTTTCTCTCAAAATCGCCTTATTATTTCATGGCAAAACTATACGTAACTTAGAGATTTTGCCATAAAAACTTTCTATGAATTAATGGGACTACAGAGGGTAAAATCAAACTAAAAATGGTAAGATCAAACTAAAAATGGTAAGATCAAACTAAAAATGTTTGTAAAAACATATATCAAGAATATATTTCTTTTGTAAATGATATTTTGTGTTCTGCCATTGAAATATAGCATATATATTTTGCCATAACTGTTTTTCCTAAATTTTTATGGCAGAACTACGTAACTTGACAAATTGTGTTGTAATTCTGAAATGGTTTAATCATCAACCCTCAAAATTGATGGCTATACACAAAATGATATGATAAATATATTAAATGTATTCAATTCAGCTAATCTTGAATGTATAAGAAAATGCCAACGGACAAACTTTAAAGGTAAATATCTCAAAAGGCCGATTTTTGAGATACATAGTTTTGCCATAAAAAGGGCCGTACTGAGCTTAGATCTTTTGTAATTAAAAACAAACAGATCTTTCAGCCTTTTCCAATCACCCTACCCAGAATTTTGACGATCTGCCTTACCCACTGGAAATATGGTATGTTTCAAATTGTTTTGACTAAATTGAACGCAAACGATGATCCTATAAAATTAGCTGAAGCCATTTGGTCGTTTATTTAAACCGAGAAGTAATTGGTCTAAATGTTGTACTCTTCGTCAACACAGTTTGATGATAATGCTTGATTATACTGATTCTAAAAAGTAACCATTAAATGAAATTGGCGTTTCTTCTTTAAACAGAGAAACAAGAAGAAACTTAAAACGTTTAGATTTGTATAGTTAGACCAAGTCGACATTAAATTGAATCATTCTCATACTGTCGCATATTCCATGTTAACATTTTTTCACATTCATATATCGTTGTGACCCTTGTCACGTTATCTTTATCTTTAAAAAAAAAAACAGAATACACAATACTATCTGTGTAGAAATACCATATTGCATAGATGCTAAATGAATGGCTTGTATTTGTTTAATAAAATGAGCTTTAGAAATGGTTATATCTTAAATCGGTCATTACCCTATAGCCGGATTGGCGTCATTTCTGTCGCCTTTGTATACAGCGTTGTCCATGTTGATAATGTAGTTGAATTTTCAAACAGCAACTCAATGCTTCAATGCTGACAGGAACTAGTTGTCAAAATTCTAGATCTTAAAGGTGCATTTTTTGTGATCCTAGGACCTTCAGTTTTGTTTATGGTTCTCTAGATATCCCCAAGAAAACCTTATTTCCAAAATTTCAGTTGATTCTGTCCGCGCGTTTTGATGTTATAAGCTAATGTTTGTACCATGGTGCCCTATAGGACACTGTGTAGAAATATATGTCAGTTTATGGACAGAAAATACAGAGTTACTAATTTCTTCCAGGGTAGATAGAATTTGCACTTTTTAGGTAAATCGGAGGGACGAAATGCCTCTTTAAAATATAGGAGTGAAAAATATCACAATCTCTGCATTTGACGACGACGACGATGATGATGATGATGATGATGACGATGATGGTGATGGTGATGATGATGATTGATGATGATGATGATGATTGATGATGATGATGATGATGATGGTGATGGTGATGATGATGATGGTGATGATGATGATGGTGATGATGATGATGATGGTGATGATGATGGTGATGATGATGATGATGATGAGATGATGATGATGATGATGATTGATGATGATGATGATGGTGATGATGATGATTGATGATGATGATGACGATGATGATGATGATGACGACGACGACGACAGCTGTAGTTCTCTTTTTCCAGGTATTTTGTTGTTGTCTTATATTTCTCATAAAGCAAATCGGTCAGTTACCGCAATACATGTCAAGTCTCTAGACTTAAAAATGTAAGGATGAAGAGACGGTCGTGCTATCTAGGTTCCGTTTGAAAGTCTCATCTAGATAGATTACACTTCTTATGAACTTAACTGAAATATATTTGGCGTAAATACTAATATGGTAAAAAAGGAAAAAAATATCATTTTAAAATTTCATCTGAGCGACCATGCACACTTTGTCAAAATGAGTGACGAGTCAACCTGGCTCTATCACGGAAATTGTTAAGCCAACGGATTCGCGTCATTGATGTGGCTTTTATCAAATCCGAAGTAATATTAATATCTCGAACAAAGTCATAACCGTAGTAATTGTTTTTAAATTACGTTGAAGTTCAACTTCATGAAATCCAGCATTCGAGCAATTCCGCATTGGCTTGCACGTCCGTTCACTCGCTAACTCAATCAGTCACCCAGTAATTCACTAACTCATTTATTCGTTCCACAAGTATTCAGTGACCCAATTAACTCTTTTTAACTCACGCACACTAACTAATCAATGGGCATTCACTTTGATTCTCATCACTCAGTCACTCACTCCTTACTCCTAAACACCTTCTCACTTAGAGGTCTTGTGCGCACACTTTTATTACACACAAACTTGATCTTCCACAATCAAACACTACATCTCATGTCAAGACATTGATTCCATGTGTGTTATAAATGATACATGTTTGGTAGTGTTTCTAGTGTTTGTGATAGTGAACACCTGTCGAAGATGTATACCTAACAGTTGACTGAATAGCCATTTCCGTTGCTTGACCCACACCCTAACATTATTACTGTGTTCTTTAACCCTATCTCTTACCTTAACTCCAAAGTCTTTCCTCTGACGCTTCGGAGAAAATATGCCCTATTGCTATTCAGCCGACTGTCGTATGAAGCTGTATTGAAGCTTGATATTGAAGCTCGATTAACTTTGGCCCAAAAGACTATTTAGACGATCTTCATTAATCTTTGCCAAGTAAAGCTGGCAAATGAGAATGGATTCTTTTGAAGACTTTTTGTATTTGCTTGCGAACTCATAAGACAAACTGAAGCTGGAATTTCCCACCCAAAAACCCCTTAAGGTGTATGTACTTTTTATTCCTTTTTGTGGGGCTTGCATATACGGATATCTTTTTAAAGTACTGCCTTAATGCATTAAGCTGTGGGGTGAAAAGTACATCTGTATTACTTCAAATCGTCAACTTATATTTGAGCTCCACTTGAGGCACTTTATGATTCGAAACACTATACCACCAGGTGTACACAAAGTACCTTAACGGTGTACAATTCCAAATAACACGGTATCAAAATACTCTTGTGGTTGGTTATCTTGTACTGGAAAATTAAACATATCTTTGATAGAATTGTTTAGATCAACAAAGATTATCCGATTTTCATGCGGTGGTTTGGCTAGTTTTATATACTATTTTGTGTGATAAAACTGTTTTGATTCAGTAAATATGCGAAAAATTAAATTTCACCACATCTCCAGTATTTTCATACTTTCCGCAACGCATTACGTCAAAACGACCTCGATATTGGGGATGTTGGTACGTATTTTGATACCAGTGGAAAGAAGAAACTCTAAACCATCCTGTAGTACCAAATTTATAGGAATCTGTTTCTATGTTTAGGGTTTTGGATACAGTACCAATGATAATGTGATGGTTATTTACAACTTGTAATCTTTGATTTATGAATCGTGTGCACAGAAAATATACAAAGTAATGGTCGTCAAGGTGAACGTTTGAACTTATAGGAATTCATCTTGTGAGGTCGCGCGCCTGTCTGCAATTGTTTTTGTTTTTGTTTGTTTGTTTATTTCTTTTGTTATTCTTGTTATTATTTTATTCTTTACATTTGCAGTTAACTGATTTCACACCTTAAATCCAGGAAATGTATACTAATTTCAGGATAATATCATGACTTGCTTTCAAGGACATTACAAAATATTTTTAACGGGAAAGAAACATTTCCTGTGACAGTAGCATTTGTGTACGATGATGCGTAGGGAAAAGGTTGTACTCAATACTTTATGAGATGCATCTCCTATTAAATTTGAGTGTCTAAGAAAACAAGGGTTTCTACTTTTCTACTTTTATTTTTAAATAAAATTATAATAGATTATAATAAAAAGTCTCTTTCAGTAGTACTTCCTGTACAATATGGTTTCTAACTGTGAAGCTTTGAAATATACAATTACAAATTCAGGAGTGCCCGCTCTCGCTAAGGGTTAAAAACAATTCTCGCCTATAAAATTTGCGATATTTCTGATTTTCATTTTGCTTCATATAGACTTTTATTATTTTTCTATGTCTACGATGTATTCCCCCGTGGTTTGCTTAGATCAGGTGATGTAACTCGCTGATCCTCTACCCTTTGCATTATATCCTCCATTAAGATTTTCAGATTGAATTGAAATTTGATTTTAAAGGGAAGGCTACTAAAAACAAATGAGTGTGTGGTTCCCTCATTTCTGCAGTTGTACATTATAGTGCGTGCGTTTTAATACTTTGGAACTGCATTTGTTTTGATAATGGATGCAACATTTAAAGACACTATCAGTGATTTGAAAAATATTTGAAATTTGCAGGAATAGCTTCAAAGTGAAGGATAAGTCTGTAGAATTCTCATAAGTTACCTTTTTACAGCTGTAGAATTGAAAGAAAAGGAAGAAAACGGCAGTGTTCCAAGATACGATTCTCTATTCAATTACGTGTTGTAGTAAGTGTCCGTTCGGACAGTAATGACTAAAATCTCCGATTCTGTCCTTGTTAGGTTGCTTCTGGTCTTATCATTTTGCAGGGTATGTTAGGATACCTGTACTTGTTACGTACATGCTAAAATCTGATTTTTGATGATTTTTTTTTCGATTTGCTGATTTAGCAAATCACTGATAGTGTCTTTAAGCAAATCAAGAGCAGGAGGGGTGGAATTTTATATCTAGTATGATTGGCAAGTCATTAAAAACTCTTTTCTATTTAATGTGGGTCAGTATTTATTCAAATTGACCAATAAAGGAACAATCTATGATCACCCAAACTAGCAAGGCGTAAGGCAATTCATTTATTTCTTAATTTCGACAAATAATGGCTTAAAAAAGAAATACTCCTCTCAGGTTAAAAGACAGTTATCAATTATTAGTTTACTCCGTAGTATTACCTTGTTTTACTCTTCTCTTTGTGGTGTTGTTTTTGGTGTTTTGTTTTTGTTTTGGTTTTGTTTGTTTGTTTTTTTGTTTTTTTTTGTTTTTTTTTTTTTTGCTATTACACGATCCTCAGTGTGGATGCCGACATTGGTGAGTAATGCCAACTTTAATGTGGTAAGACAAAAAAATATAGTGGTCTTCTCTCACAAGATCTCTAGTACAATCTTTTTCAGTTATACCGATAATCAGCACACTCTGAAAAGATAGCCGCTATTTTAATGAGCAGCCCATGGAACGTGTTGATTCATACTAATCATCGTTTGCGATGCGGTGAATGGCTCTTAATTGGCACAAACATATGACCTCTTCTTATATACTGTAGTTGCCTCCGTCGTACATATTGATGGTGCAAGATATCTGCCAAATTCTTAAGTTCAAATTGCCTTTAGCATTATTTGTTTTTGTCAAGTTTTACCTCTTATTATCAGTTGTTAGATGCTGTATTTTTGAAACCAATCTGTCAGGCGTTCGTCATTTATCTTCCATGTGTTTAGTTTATATATCAAGCTTTGGTAGCAATCGTTAAAATAAAATGTATCGTTAATTTGCTTTTGTACTATACAGTTATTAACTCCATAAGAGGTGATTTTTTTCCCTGGCAGAGACTTTAGAAGAAAAAAAAATAAACGATACATTTCGTATTTGCAGAATCATTTTAACAGCTGTTTGACCCCATGCAAATCGTCTCTTTTATTTTTAGAGCATTTTTGTGCAGTGGCGACACAATTTTGACAATTGATATAAGTGGGGACATGCAAGAGCTATTACCTCTGCAAAAATCAGAAAAATCCATTGCGGGAATCTTGTCATATAGGCCTACAAAGGTCCGGATTAGTATGTTATAGCGCCCTCTATGTGCCCATTTCCCATAGGGAGACGGGTTAAACTAGATTTTTAAAGAAAAATCACATTTGCTCGCGATGGAATTCCGTATGAAGTTAGTGGTATAATAATCCAAATTAGTTGTCAAAAGTGTGTCGCCGTTGATATTTTTTTGTTTTATCCTGGTTTTGTTATAATAAATGAGACTCTCAAACAGCTGTGACGTTATATGCAGGTCACTCAAAGTTCGAAGCACATAGAAGGGCTGAGAGTTTATGTTATCAACCCGAGAATGTTTTAAATGTTTAAAATTGTCTTTCAGCATTACAAAGACGGGGAAATGTTTAGAAAACTAAAGATGAATGCGACTTGTATTAATATAGAACACCATGAGATAATTAAAGGTGCAACAAGAGATTTTGAGTCACCCAGATATTGTGTCATAATAGTTATTTCATATAGATTAGACACTCAATAGATCTCTTACCTTGTATTTGGCTACAGAAATGTCTTAAAAGAAAGAAAAAAGGTGATTTTGACTTGCTTATATTTCAATATAAAACATAGGCTGAATTTCGTATTTGCTCCTATACGAAATTAGAAATTTCACACTTTTTGTACCAAAGAAACATTTCTCAGCTTAATCCTTTCAGATGGGAATATTTTTGATGTAAAGCTTTACATCAGGGCAAAAATCAGAATTTTCAATTTTGTATTGGACACCTGTTATTTGAAATCTCTCGTTGCACCTTTAATAGAAGGATGAGGGTTTACTTCTTAATGAATGTTTCGTTTTAGATGCGTGCACGTGTGTATGCGTAGAAATCTAGATGAGGGACGGATGAATAGGTGCATGTATGGATGATGGAAATGTGGATGATGGAAGCGTGGATCGTGAATTCTTGTTAGAGCTAGAATATTCCCCCCTCCCTGAAACAAGGCAGGTATCCACACCGTGTGTTTTTTTTTTTTTTTTTGTTTTGTTTTTTGTCTCTAGGTTTTTAGTGCATTTAAGTGGAGTTTAAGGACGTTAGAGAGACACGAATGGATAGGTTGATTGGTGCATGGATGAATGGAAGCATGGATGAATGGCTGGATGGATGGATGGGGGCATATAGATCGTACGAATAAATGCGTGAATGGGGTTATTGCATGGCGGCCCTTTTATGGCAAAACTATACGTATCTCAAAAATCAGCCTTTGATATTTACCTTTAAGGTTCATCCGTTTGCATTTTCTTGTAATTAAAAAAATAGCGGGATTTAATACAATTAATATATTTATCACATCAGGGTTAATAATTATACCATTTCAGAATTACAACACAATTTTTCAAGTTACGTAGTTTTGCCATAAAAATTTAGGGAAAAGCAGTTATGGTAAAATACACATGCTATATTTCAATAGCTAAGCACAAAATGTCACTTACAAAGAAATAAAATTCTTGATATGTGGTGTTTACAAACATTTTAGTTCGATCTTACCCTCTTTTAGTTTGATCTTACCCTCTGTAGTCCGATTAATATGTATAGCAAATCACTGGCACTCATAGAATTTTTTTATGGCAAAACTACGTATCTCCTAAGTTACGTAGTTTTGCCATAAAAATGAGGCGATTTTGAGAGAAATGGATGCGTAACTTAGAGATACGCAGTTTTGCCGAAAAAAAATACCTTCAGAATGGTAAAACGCACCAGAGTTAGGATGTGCTATCTTAGAAGGGGAGCATTTCTGGCATATAATACTTTGTGAAATGAAAGCAGCGCCCCAAAATTGCCCAGAAATAACTTTATCTCAAAAAGTAAAAATGTCGAGTTACGTAGTTCTGCCATAAAAAGGGCCGATGGTTTGATGGCTGCATGGATGTTTTCTGAGAATATCTGATAGATATTGGACTTAGGTACCATTTCCACTACAATTATACCAAACATTCGGTTTCAAATTTGATGAATAACATCCACGTTTAACACTTGGCATATAGAAACCCATTACGCCCACTCGTGTGTTGTTGCTATTGAAAAAGGGTTGTTGAAGTCAACGTCTAATGAGTGCTCTTATTTTATTTTAGTTTTTATTTTGAATAATAGCCTGACTTTTTTTTTTGTGTTTTTTTTTTGTTTTGTTTTTCCAATGATCAAAATTACAATTTCTGCAATATTTAATAATTTAATGTTTATCTGCTTGCTAAAACCCAAATCTAAAAATAATCTCGTCTTTCATTTTACAATCCTTTACACTAAGTTCACTTTACGGCTCTTTATGGTCTTTAAAAACAAACAAACAAGAAAAAAAAGCAAGCGAACGAACGAGTGAACGAAAGAATGAACTAACGAACCAACCAAACAAACAACCAGCAAATAAATAACGAAGAAAAAAAGTGAGTACTGCGCTAAAAACACCAAACTTAATTAACGAAAGCTGGAATTATACCCTTTGGTAATTCCGTGATTGAGTCGACATCAACAGAGAGAAACATGTTGTTTCCTTGTGATATTTGTAAGGACTTTCTAGTAAACGTAAAGCAAAAAAAAAAACATTGGCCAGTGCTCTAACAGTCGAAACACTCAATACCCCGTGACATTAAGAATAGTATCAATACCGAAATTCCAACTACAGCCTTGAGACTTAAGAGATGCGATAAAAGATACAGTCCAAGTATCAAGCTCCCAAACCGTTAAAAATAAATCTAAAACTTTATTTATATAATATTGTTTGAATCATCTTCAAAGAACAATCAAATAATTATAAACATACCAATTATTGGGACAATGGATTTTGAGATATCTGAAATCTATTGTGTACTGTGATAACAAGGCAAACACACGCTAGGCAAAATGTTAAAGTATTCACTCGCTGTTGGACAGTCAATGACCTTTAGTATATGAACCAATCCAATTGCAAATTGTAACATACCGATAAACCTCAGAGGGATTGATACCTACAGTCGATGGTCTCCAAATGGCTTTTAAATATTTAGTGCCATGTCATAAAGAAACGCAAAACACAAGATAGCTTGTGTTCTTGTTAATCGCGAGTACTCAAAACAATGTTTATTTTAACGTCGCCAGGATTTATAAAAGGCACTTGTATTTCTAGGTGTTGCTCCCGTATCAGGGCCGTACGCTGGATTTATTGGGGATGGGGGGAGGCGGGACTTTTAAAAGTGGACTTTTTTGTTATAAGTGGACTCATCGCCGTAAATTTGTTCTTTTTTGGATCTTTTGAACATTTTATCATCAAAGAGTGGTTTATTCCATTCCGTCAAACAATAACCTGTTCGTTTAATTTCAGCGGCACTATAGGAAAAAAATAAGGATCTGTGTGTTCGTGCGCTCCCGCGTGTGCGTAAATGATCAAATGAACAAAGTACTAACCCCAACCGGTGTTGAGTTCGTTTTAAATCTGACCTTTAAGCAAAATTAACTTCAACAAAATGAATGACGTGTGTCTACCGTTTTCATTATGATTCATTTTTCTTTTCTTTTTTCCTTTTCTTTGCTGACATTATTAATGTGAAGTTAAATGTTTTGTTTTCATTAACATAGACATCTTGTGGGTTTTTTCCTTCAACAAAATAGGTCTGTCCATAATAACCGACGACTGCTATACTGCGCCAAACGTGTTTTCGTCAAGCTATCCTTCTTGTCCCTGGAGTCGGTGCTGTTATGACTGAAAGCAGGCTGTTTTGTCAGTATGTTATTTCACTTTGATCAAGTCAATCACAATCTGCTCTTGAGATACCTGTGGGATTTCGACAAGTAACGCTTCCGTTACAATGTTGTCTTGTGTACTTGGATCAATCACTTCGAATGTCGAAAAAAATCAGGTGGCTCTCCGGCCAACGACTTGTATGACCAGGTATACGATGCATAATGTAGTTTTCATCCTGTATCGGCGATGACATCTTGACTGAATACTACAAGAGAGTTGTTTTCGATGCTTTAATGTTGCGATGTTATTTTTATCCTTGTACTCCCCGGCACGTTAAAATATTTATCAAATAACATTTGCAGGCGTTTCTCATAACTGTACTCAGTGATTCATTCTGAATCTTTCTTTTTCGCCTACAACCTTAACACACAACACAGGACTATCGCAGACACTTGATTTTTTGTACAAATGGATAGCTATGGTCCTCCTCTTTCCATTGATACCAGAATGAGTACCAACATGCCTAGCATTACGTCACAATGACGTCACAAAGTTCGCATGCCAGCAAAACTGTCAATTTCCATAGACACAGAGTGTGGAGTAGGGGAAAATTCAATTTTTTCGCCAAAAAATTAGGAATATCTGATTTTCCAGCGGTTTTTTACTCTACTTAATGGAAAATGACTAGTTTTATATAATGAGAACATTTTAGTGCTATAATAATGTTTTTGAGTTGCTAAAATTGCAAAATATCAATTTTGCACCCTATAGTCGGTATTTTCATACTTTCCTCAACATATGTCATAGTGACGTCATAATGGGGATGTTGGTACTTATTTTGATACCAATGAAAAGAAGAAACTCTAACCTATCATGTGGAACCAAATTTAAAGGAATCGGATGCTCAGTAATTAAAATCAAGGGGTCACCCCCTCTTCGGCAGTTTTGTTAGAAAAATGGCCCAGGTAGACGAGGGGTTATCATGGTTACCGAGCAAGACGAATGACCAAATGTCCACGCCCAACCGTTCACCACAGAGTTGATCGACTTCGCTGGGCTTGGGAGCATAGAAGAATACAGCCCAGACACTGGCGAAATGTTACATCCTTGAACAACAAGTGGAAGACAAAGGGTTCGTCGATTATGGTGAGAACCTCCAAGAATTCAGGAATCGACTCAAGGTGGTGGCGGCTCAGTGATGGTATGGGCCGGTATTCGTTATGGAGGAAAACATCAATGGTGGTGCCAGATGGACACATGAACACCATCGTGTACCTGAACATTCTGGTAAATCACTGTCTGTTAGGTGCAAGAAGGGTTTATGTAAACAATTTCCGGCTGCAAGACGACAATGTCACGCCACACAGAGCCGCTGTAGTGAGACCATTTCTTGAGGCAGAGGGGGTGAAGCAAATACCATGGCCTGCTTGCTCCCCTGATTTGAACCCTATCGAGCATGCTGGGATGCCTTAGGCCGAGCCGTCAATTACAGGGACAATCTTCCTCAAACACTACAGGAGTTTGCTCAGCCTCTGACCGATCAGTGGGACGCTCTGCCCATTGACATCAGAAACAATCTTGTGGACAGTATGACGCAACCTCTTGACGAACTAATTTATGCCAGGGGTGGCCATACTCGATGTTAGTGAATGGTTGACATTTAAAACAGTACTATCGAACATTTCGATGCATGAAATCACCCAAAAATGTGTTATATGTAAAATGACTGATGTGAAAAACTTGTAACAAAATCCTTAAATCTGCTGTTCAAATACCCACTTTTCCTTTCAGACTAAGGATACAGTTCGTAAAGCGTTAATTGTGGACTAAGTTCATGGTGATATGTTCGGAATAGACTGATCATTCAAGTAGTGTGGCGATATACACCCTAGATATCATAAATAACTCACACTGTAAGAATCATTCCATAAAAAGTGGTAAAACATATTTTATTACAAATTATGAGCAACAGTGTATCTAAGCATAACGATATTAACTCTATGACATGTTTTGCTGTTGTTCCTGTTGCTCTAGTTTGTATATTTAGACCTCAAACGTTTCCGCGATGTAATAGGGCATAAAGGTCTATCAGTATATTCAAACGGGAGACATTTCTCACGCATTTTTGCAAGTGTCAATTACAGTTTCGTAACAAATAAACGCAATAAAAGAGCACAAACCAACATACAAACAAACAGAACAAAAACAAACAAATAAAAAATAGGGAAAAAATACAGATAAGACAAGCATAAAGTATTCGTGGCCAAAATAATCTTAAGAGTGATGACTTCAATGACTGCACCTCTTTCAGAAAAATCCCGAAATGCTCTGCGAAATTATCATTATTTTAATTATATTTACTCAATTTATTTCGTCTTTCAGACAAGGATAAGATCAACAGCCATCCAAACTAAGAATAATTAACTGAATTGAACGCTTCTATGATTACCTTAGGCTTAGTAGGGCACCTACGCAGTCTGTATTCAAGGGATCGTCCGTTCAAATCCGGCCGGTGCATTTTTATCTTTAGCCCTGTGTACACCGGCTACTAAGGGAAAGATAAAATAATTGTTAACATTAGATCCACCCCAAAATACCACGAATTATCTGAATGTAACCATATTGGACCTGTAGTTGTTTGTAGTAATCAGCTAGGGACGCAATGAACCACTATTAAGATATCATTAAAATACTTACACTCTAAATTTCAGGGATTTAAAAGTAAATCCTTTCGGATTGTAGTTACTGACTACAAAAATAGATTTAAAATTAAATCCTATTTGCCTTAGATTCAATCATGAATATTAGATTGGAAATCACATCTAGTATGATTTAAAACGCAGTATTAATATTAAATCCTAACATTGCTTGTTCACTAACTACATCCTAAGGATTACCTTTTAAATCTCTGAAATTTAGAGTATAGCACAAGAGGTAATTGTACAGTTTTAGAATTGTTCTTGATCCAAAATTTTCAATAAGCAATTATTCTGAAATATGCGCTTTCTTTTCGTTTCTATTCGTTTTCAATGTGATCACTGAGGGGGAAAAATCCGCTGCGGTAAACCCAAATAAATCGAAATCTTTTTTAGGATATTGCTCAATGCCAAAGGTCAGAGCTCAAAGCTATTAAAAGTATACATCTTCCAGGAATAGAAGAAGTTTCATGCCAGAAGGCAATCGTCAGGCGATTGCCTTCGGACTTTAGCATTTTTTCTCTGTGATTTTTAATGAGGTATCAGACCGGAAAACGCCACGTTCACACAGCCATCAAAGCGAGTCTTTATATACCCTCCTCAAGGATCGTGTGTAATTCGACACCAGCTTGATGTCGAATCTTCAGGTATTAGTACCCATAGATAGGACACAGTGAATCTTTGCCTTATTTTAATTGGAACTGATTAAATGACGAATCTTTTTGACCCGTGATAATAGCATGTGTTTTCACTTCATCTCCTAACTGCTTGTAAATCACAAGTAAGATATGTGAATTGTCGCGCCTGGTTTACATATTTTGCGTGTATTCCAAGCAAACACAATTGTACGAACGGGGCACAAACGATTGTACGATTGATGCTGTACATTTGTGGCCAATGTAGTTCAAGTATGCATATATGATGCTTCCAAGGTTTATGGTTTAGGGTTGCAAACAACGGGTATCGGGGCTACAAACAACAGAGGAGAGGAACAATTCCCGAAAAACGGCCTTAATTTAAGTAGCACGTCATCGCAGTGTGAAGTATGTATCAAAGTAAAGCTTTTCAGGATTCTGAATGTGGACGATGTAATTTTGAAAATGAGGTTCTTCTATGATACAAGCATTTTGGTCACAACGCGGAAATGCAAGATCGACTTAAATTTCGGGAATTCTATTTTATCAATGATATCTAGTGAACCATATATAAAGCAGAAAGTACAATCTGAAAATGTATCTTTATTAAAACTAATATTTGTTTGGTCTGATTTTTGTTTGTTTATTTGTTTGTTTGTTTGCAGTTTGTTTGTTTGTATCGAGATTTAAATCTGCATTGTTGCCGGTTCCGGCAATAAGCTGAAATGTTAATTATAACCATGGATTTTGATTAACTTTTCGGTATTGAAATCGTTTGCCTTGGCAAGCAAATTAAAAATATTACTATTCCACATACATATCCATATTGCCCTTCAATTATCCAAATTCTACGTTGCATTATATCTTTTCCATGTACATATTGTAACCCTCGTCTACCTTATTCATTCTTTTGAAGCAACACATTCTAAGAAGAATGCAACTTTTTTAAAGAAAATCTAGGAAAGTTAAGTAAGGTTACTAGGAAATGATTTGCATTTTGGATCTTAAATAAGTCCAATTTTAAAATAGGACCAAGTGCCAGATGGCAGAAAAAAAGAAAGTCATTACCTAAACATGCAGTTCAAGGTTCAAAAGAATAAGGAGATAGCAGGTTTATAACGGTAGCTCTTTGACAATAAAAAAACCTGATGCCAAAGTTAGTACATTTTAGTTCCATGTGCAACAAAAATAAACGTGTTGAGAACTATATGGTAATGATATTGAAAAGGATCTTTGCCTCTTTGTTACCAAATTATTTAATGTAATTGTCAATTGTTGACTTTTTCCGATCCTTTTCATCCAAAAGCAAACATCCACCGGGGTATAGGTAGGATACAGGGTGATCTCAAAGTGATGGACAACCACCCCCATTCGGGAGATAAGTACCGACATGCCTAGCACAACACAGGAATATCACAGACACTTGATAGCTATGGTCCTCTTTCGATTGATACCAAAATGAGTACTAACATGCCTAGCATTACGGTACAATGATGTCATAAAGTTTATGACGTCATAAATGATGTCATAAAGGCACACAGTCTACAAAAGGGGAAAATTCAATTTTTCACCAAAAAAAAGTCAGGAATATCCGATTTTTATGCGGTTTTTGGCTCTACATGATGGAAAACGACTAGCGTTTATATAATGAGAGCATTTCAGTGCTATAATAATGTTTTGAGTAACGAAAATCACAGGGACATTATTGCTTCTACCATCAAAATCGCAAATTTTGATTTTGATGGGGCGCATTTGCAAGTGCCAGGCTTCCATATCAAGTAGAGTACGCAATAGATATACATCGGAACAGAACCTTTAATAAAATGTATTAACATTTGCGGGTGTCATGGAAACGGAGCCAAAACTCGTAGGAGCATTTTACTACAGATATAGTACAATTGAAATGTGATAATTTTACACATCGGTGGGACCGCAATGTAATAAATCAGAATGGAAAAAAACACATTAACGTATTTTGGAGAATATACTTGAATCTTGCGGTAATCAAAGTTACAAAAGCAAACACACCAATCTAAGACACATCGGCAATAATAGGTGTAAAAGAGGGTGTCCAGCAGTGAAAATCATTCAAACATACTGGAATGGATGTTCACGGCAATCATGCAGCTGTTGGGAATTTACATAATAATAAAGTTTCGTCCTTGGTATTTCCCAGCCATGAAGGTGTTAATCCAACTTGCACCTGTCAGATCAATATCTTTAAACATAGATAAAGGTATGTGAGTTTCTGACCTCTTTTTTGCAAAATCTCAAAAAAGCATACCAGATGCGCAATGAATGGTGGCAGTGATGTCACTGTCATTAGATAGTAGTAAATAACGTAAAGTATATTAAATTCTTTTGCAGTTTTCCCACAATATAAACATCCAAATTTATTTCATTTCCAATCGGAAGTCATTGTAGTATATCTTCATTTCGCTTTTTTTCTCTCCCTTTAAAATATATTTAAAATAATAGAGACCGTTTTTTCGACTAGCTCATTCCAAAGACTCGCGATCTTCACATCCATATAAATATGGGAAGTTTGCAACTATAAGATCCCGATAACGCCAGAGCTTATCTTAATAATCAAGAGTTTCAAACTGCTAGAAATCACCTTCGGGCATCACAAAGAATCTTATCAAGTAATGGGTCTTATTTTTTTTGTTCTTAATCCGACGAAGTATAAGGCAGAGACCTTGCCGCCTTTTTATCAAATGCACGCTCTTCACACATTAGAAAATCGGCCCTTTTACTCTGCTTAACGCGTTCTTATCACTTTCGCAACAGACGCATACATTCTGATCACCTTTTAACCATACTCTTACGTATTTGCTATCTTTTTGTCCAGTGACATTTTCTTTTCATGCTTGACCAGTGCTCAATGTATTATTAACACCCAGGAATGCGCCTGTGGTATTTCTTTTTTTTTTTAAATATGTAGCAAACTGAAAGGAGTTGTTAAGCTTTGTTTTTGGTTTAAATGCCTTCCATGAAAAAGGTACCGTTTAAAGTAACGATGTGTGATTTCTAAAGATATGAGGCAACAAAATCTCTGATTTTGTTCTTAAATTAAACCCTGCGCCTCAATAACACAAAAATTTGAAAGGAGGTGAGACAAATTGACAAAATGCTTGATGAAAAAAATACCTGTAGGGCGAGGCTAATTAAAGAGACACTACCAGATCACCAGCCTGGAACCCACCACTCGTACATCAAACCTGAGATTTTTGTATCATCAGAAACCTTTCATATCTCTCATCTCACCTGTAGAATATCTTGGCTGAATCCTTTTCCATTACGATGCTACAAGCTAAAATAGGGATTGTTTATGGCTACCAGAAATTACTTTGTACATAAGGTATCGAATTCAATTGTAATTGGGGTATGTTGGCGATTACCTTTCTTCAGAAAACACGGAAAAATATGTTATAATCAGGTGGATCACCTTTAAGATCAGGGATGCTCGATGTTAGTGATAAACTTTCAAGACACGAAGAGCGTTAGCAGAAATGCAAATTTGTTGGAAAATATTAGTTTATTGAAACAAGTCCAATCTTGCCAAAATCGCAAAAAGAGAGAAACAACGAAGCCGTGTATGTGCCATACGAAATATAATATCATTGCTCTAAGCATCATGGTTAATTTCAGACAGACGCGTCTCAAATTGCTCACTGATATTTTGGTCAGATTTTTTTTGTTCTAATGATTAATTTACTAGTACAGTATAGCCGTTGTATAAACCACATCTTTTAATGTCACATTGAAGAGTCGATCCTTTTCGTGATGTCTTCAAATCAGTTTAAAAATGAGGCTTATGCATTATTCCTTCCTACACCTCTTATCCAATTCTCAGTTTTAAGTGTGATTACAATGGCTATTATATTTTATCGCATTAGGTCTTTTTTCAGACCATCGCGGGAAAAAAAATAAATACAAAAAAAAAAGAAATACCGAACGACATCGGGTAATTATGGGAGCATACTTTGTGCTCAATCCGTGCATAAATGAACCGTGTCACAAATAGTTATTCCTCTATATAAGATAGTGATATTTTGAGAATTGCACTTATTTTGTTGGTCAAAGGAACTATATATATTACTTACATAGCAGAACAACAAAATAATAAAAATGACAATAATAATAGTAAAAACATAACAAAGCAAAACAAACAAGTCCGGGGGGACGGGATGTTGGTATCCATTGCAAGAACAGGCCCACGTGCATACAGTGTTACCAAATTTGCCACCATTGGTTTTGTAAATGGTTCCAACGTCCCCATGCACTCTGTAAGATGTATCAAAACACACATGCTTAGACTTAAACAATGGTTAACATTGACAGGCACAAAACCTACTTCAAGTAGATAAACCACTTTGGATTGTGTAGTTTACAGAATTGTTCGTGACTACGTGACGAAATCACCGTACCTAAGCCATTTCGGCATACACATCAAGGTGTTTCAAGGCCCACTTGTTCATGAACATGATGGATAGTGGCATACCGTAGGCATCCGTTCGTGGTCGTGGGGGCTACCACTTGTGATAATGTAACGTCTGTAAGCCTTGAAAAAGATTACACAACAGTGCTGCTTTAAATGTGATTACAGGATGGTTGCAAATGTACAAGACCTTTAAACTTGATGCTTTCAAAATCCTTTTGGAATCTCTAAGCATTACGGTTTGAGAAAGAAGCCTGCCTTTGGTTTTTAATAAACATCTCTGTTAAGACATGGGCGACTCAATCCAGACTGCTTAATTATTCTGATCATTTTGCTTTGTTTTATCACACACAGGTCTGTAACGACAACGGTAGCTGAATAACATGAAGTCTTGCAAAACATCACGTCTTGCTTTGGCCATATCACTGGACACCCCAATGATAGATTGGAATTATTTCTGCAACATTCAAAAGGATGTCTAACGTTTGTCGTGTGCCTGGTGATTAGTGGATCAACATTTTCCATGCAGAGGAATTAATTACGCACAAAACATGGTATCCTACGCTTCCTCTGAGGTAGCCGTTCCATTCTTAGGATTTTACACAGAGATAAGTACGGAAATAATTTGGGATGGATCAACAGATATACCGCATAATTATACTGGATATGGAAATCAAAGTGACGCCGGGAATTCAACACAGGAGGAATTACATATGCCCACTGTAATATGCAGTAGTATTGTATTAATAATAATCAATCTTACAGTTGTCATAGGGAATATATTGGTGCTATTGGCCGTATATTGTGAAAGGGCTCTACGTACGGCGACAAATTATTTTATTTTTAACTTGGCTTTGGCCGATTTGCTTTTGGGAACTCTAGTGTTACCATTTTCTGGCACTTATGAGGTGATGCAGGTCTGGCCTTTCGGAAATGTGTTTTGTGACGTCTGGGCAGCAGTGGATGTGTTATGCTGTACGGCGTCAATAAACAGTTTATGCTGTATAAGTATAGACAGATACATAGGAGTGACTAGACCTTTGAAACACAAGCTTATTATGACTCCTAAAAGAGCTATATTGATTTGCATATTTGTATGGTTCATATCATTTTTAATTGCAGTTGGACCTTTATTTGGATGGAGACCACCGAAGACCAAACCTCTGGATTGTCCACTTTCGGATTCAATTGATTACGTCATGTTTTCTGTATCAGGATCTTTTTATATTCCGCTTGTGATAATTATAGTGCTATACATAAAAATATATTGTGAAGTTGTGGCAAGGGATACAGGCCACATGGGATCAGTGCGACAGTCTTCTATAAGAAACGGCCAGGGACAAAATGGCCACGCAGGTATACAACTGCGTGTACACATTGGAAGCCAAAGAAGTCATGGGAACGGATCTAGAGGATCTAGGGGGTCTCGAGGATCTAGGACCAGACGGGAAATGAGATATAGAACTACTCCGGCGACTCAAAGAGCCGTGAATTTTAACAGAGAAAAGAAAGTTGCCAAAACACTTGGAATAGTCGTTGGAGTATTTATAATATGCTGGTTTCCGTTCTTCTTTTTGCTACCTCTGAGTAAGTAAACTTTTATTGTTTTTCACGTTGATGCCACTATCAGTGATTTTCTACATAATGCATTGGCGTATCCAGATTCGTCAGAACGGGGGCGCGATGAAGAGTTAAAAACAGGCCGTTATCACTAAGAAGACTTGCTCTTTCTCATAACTCTCTATTCAAATAGAATGTTTATATCAAGTAGGTGTACGCTTGTACTTGATTACAAAGTTATTTGAGCTAGTATAATATATTGGATGATAACATGCAATTTTTTAACTCTGCTTTGCGCCCTCGCTTTGACGATCCTGGGTACGGCACTGAAATCTAAACAAATAGCGCCCTCAATTTCAGTCAAAATTATTACTATTTTTTATTTATTTTTTTAATATCGGTATTGAGAATTGTTACAGTAAGTCCCATGTGAGCTGAAAACAATAACAATATACCTATACTTATCTCTATTAATCGAACGTCGGTAATGCCACTGTCAAATATGGACGCTTGGACATTTTGTTTTCCGTTGGTCAAGTCGTCAATCCGTGATGCGCCTGTCACACTTCGCCGGATAAGGCTAACGCGTGAGAAACGAATGTCGATTTTTTGCATCCGTTGATGTCCGTTTAAATCGTTTCATGTCATTTTTTATCTTTTGGATGGCAAGAAAAAACACCAGTCTCATCTCCTGCAGCAACGAACCCAAGCGACTGAAAACATGTGGAAAACGACCAAATACAGTGCACATATAGCACAAAAGCACAACCGGGCCGGATCTCGCTATCCTTTTCTGGCGATAAAGATATTTGTGGATGCACAAAGTTTTCTGGTCTTATCCGGCGAAGTGTGACAGTACGCCCAGTATAAAGAAACTGAGTGTACTTGTAGACGAGGCCATTTGGGTACAGTGCTAAAACAAATTATGCATACAGCACTCAATGGAGAACACAATAGACAGATGGGGGGTAGGACACTCAGTCACACGGACTCTGTATTATAATGTTACCGGTATGCACAGTCGGTAAGGCTTTAGGTTAGAGATTACAGTTAATAGGTTATTTTTCATAAAAGTAATGGTTGGGTTAATGTTTAGGGACCGTTACGTGGGAAAGAGTAACACCCATCACGTTTACCGCTCAATTTTTTTGTCAATAACGATCGTTGAAATGATGCTACTCTGTATTCCCATTCAAGAGCAAACTCGAAAATATCAAACTTTAACTTAAGTGACAGGTTGTGCTTTAAAATGTGTGTAGATAGATATGCATGCAAAAGTTTGGAATAACGTGGAATTTCATTTTGTTTTGGGGATGTTTTTTTTTAACAATTTCGTTTCATTTTAGTTTTTTATTTGTCACGCCGATGAACTGATTGTTACTTTTATTACAGGGCAATTATACTGTTTTAGACGTACGCCATTAAAGACGCATTTCGTGATTTTAAGCGCCATATTTCTTGTATAAAAATACATCGATAATTAATATTGATATATAATTTTGCCTTTCCGTGTTATTAACAAATGCGGATTTCACAGAAATCCATCAATCTTTTATTGGCTGTTTTGTTGTAATTCCTGTCCGGCCTAACCGACAGGGAAATATGAACAATATTTAACTTTTCTTCTACAAATCATTGAATCTCTAAGCACGATTACTCATTGATACACGTCTTTAAACAGATAGACTACAAGACGTAGACCAAATAACCAACTGTATAACAAATTTAGGGGAAAACCAAGTGTATATTTATAAAACTGTCTGTTTCCTCGCATAAAACTGGCACATTTTCTTTGAAAATGAATAAAATGTCAGCCCAATTTCTTTTTTCCCAATATCTGTGACTAATGGATAACTATAAACTTCAGCAAATTATGAGCTAAAGATATTCAACAATCGGCCCGGTATGCGGAACCATTGTTATATTGCCACGTAATTGAAAAGATTCCAGGTGTTATCACCTCCACGATTCGGGTTGAGTAACAAATACCGTCTTCTTTCACAATACCACCCCCCAGCTTACATTATAATATACTAAGTTTTATTTTAAGAACGCGGTAAATTGAATCAAAATCAAGTTAAGCAATAGATTACGGATTTTGATTCTCCACAAAGTTGTTAGGTCAAAGCTTGTCCAGCAACTTGTTGGGCATGATTTTGTTCGTCTTTCTTCCTTTGCGAATCAATGATGAAAAATACTGCCAAAGTTAATTGAACACGCACTATAGAAGCTCAAGAAGGAGGATAATTATTTTGTGCTTACGTAATAAAAAAAATACCCAGTCTTAATCGGAGAGTTGATAACACCTAAAATATTTTCAACTGCGAGACAATAATTATAACCAATATAATAGCCATGCATTCCCAAATGAAAAGGAATCTGAAGTGCTTTTCTCCAACGCATACCGGGCCGAAAGTTGAATATCTTTAGCTCCATTATTTTCTGAAGTCCAGTGTATCCATTGGTCACTGATATTGGGGGAAAGAAATTAAGGTGACATTTTATTCATTTTCAAGAAAATGTGCCAGTTTTATTTGCACGAACAGACGGTTATATGATTTTAATAACTTATTATGAATTTACACTTAGTTTCCCCTAGCCCCTTGCGGGCATTCCAAAACAACAGCATGGAAGGACATGTCCCATAGTCTAAGTGTATTCATAAGTGTATATAAAGCAATCACGAAATACACCCTTGAATTTACAACTGCTGTATGTATCGACTGCGAATATCAACATAGTGAAGAAAATGTTATTACTCGAGCATTTCCGTTTATGTACCGTCTTATAGAAATTTAAACTTGCTTGAAAGCTACTACACATAGCTACAGTAGTAAACACCGTAAATTCAATAAAAGTGTATAGCAAAAAACGGGGATGCTTGAATACCCTAGAGAACCCCATTATTTTTTTTCAAAAAGCGTCTACGCTTCCCACCAGAGGGTTGCACCCCATTCCGCATCCACACCATCTTGCCTGTCGCTCTATGCCCCAGTGAGGTCTTATCGCTGATGTGGAACGCATAAAGACCGTTGCCATGCAGTCAACGGGCTCACGCTAACGTTGCTTTCTAGCTACTGATAACATTGATCGCAACACAAATTCTATGGCAAATCATTATTCGGAGACAAGACTTGAACCAGTAACAAATGGATACTAACGTGCATTACATCAGTGAATAGACGTACCCCTTACGAAAATGGCGAGCACATTTTGAGCTTGTAACATGCTCGTTACAAGCTTAAAACATGCTCGTTACAAGCTTGAAACATGCTGGTTACAAGCTTGAAACATGCTCGTTTCAAGCTTGAAACATGCTCGTTACAAGCTTAAAACATGCTCGTTACGAGCTCGGTTTTGAAACAGAACAAACTTATAACGAGCTTGTTACGAGCTTGCACAAGCCAAATGAGCTAAAAAATTGCAAGCTCGTTTTTTAAACAGAATGAAATTATAACGAGCTCACAATAGCACGAGCTCGGAAATGTGAGCTCGCAAATTGCGAGCTCGTTTTTGAAATAGAATGAACTTATAACGAGCTCACAATAGCACGAGCTCGCAAATTGGGAGCTCGTTTTTTAAACAAAGCCTTTATGAAAATGGCGCGCATATTTGTGAGCTCGTTGCATGCTTGTTGCTATATGTATGCTATAACAGCTACCTGCTTATGTGACAAAAATGGAAATGACACTTACGACCTTTAGAAAACCGGGCTTATGCTTATGCAGATGCAGTGATGCAGTGAGCGCGCCCATACCCAGCTGCTGTTCATGAATGTGACCGATATCGATCGAGTGGACTTTGAATTCATGCGGTCACATTTCCAAACACAGCTGGGCATGGGCGCGCTCACTGCATCACCCCAAGTAGGGCCACGGCAGCCATGCCGTGGAAATGCCGTACATTTCCAAACACAGCTGGGCATGGGCGCGCTCACTGCATCACCGCATCTGCATAAGCATAAGCCCGGTTTTCTAAAGGTCGTAAATATCTTGAAGAAAAAGACATACATGCAATACTGAGGCTGTGAAATAAGGAAATGCTCCTTTAAATTAACCTGCCGATTTTAATCCCATTCACAACTAAATTGGTCAAATTTAATAATAAAAAAAAAAAAAAAAAAAAAAACAGAATGAAATTATAACGAGCTCACAATAGCACGAGCTCGGAAATGTGAGCTCGCAAATTGCGAGCTCGTTTTTGAAATAGAATGAACTTATAACGAGCTCACAATAGCACGAGCTCGCAAATTGGGAGCTCGTTTTTTAAACAAAGCCTTTATGAAAATGGCGCGCATATTTGTGAGCTCGTTGCATGCTTGTTGCTATATGTATGCTATAACAGCTACCTGCTTATGTGACAAAAATGGAAATGACACTTACGACCTTTAGAAAACCGGGCTTATGCTTATGCAGATGCAGTGATGCAGTGAGCGCGCCCATACCCAGCTGCTGTTCATGAATGTGACCGATATCGATCGAGTGGACTTTGGATTCATGCGGTCACATTTCCAAACACAGCTGGGCATGGGCGCGCTCACTGCATCACCGCATCTGCATAAGCATAAGCCCGGTTTTCTAAAGGTCGTAAATATCTTGAAGAAAAAGACATACATGCAAAACTGAGGCTGTGAAATAAGGAAATGCTACTTTAAATTAACCTGCCGATTTTAATCCCATTCACAACTAAATTGGTCAAATTTAATAATCAGGTAATGCCCTTTAAAACCAAATTGCTACAAACTTTATAAGTACTAAACACTGGGCAACACACTCAATTATCCCAAAATCTTTTTTGTGGGTCGATCCCTAAATATACCAGTATATAAAATTTAACAAAAATCGGGTAATTTCCTTTAATGCCAATTTTCTACCATTGATAATTTTGTACACTTAATTAGCACTTTTCAAACCTTTTGTATCTTGAGTTCAATGGCATGTATATTTATGTTTATTTTACAGTTGTAATGAGCTCATATTCAATTATTGAACAAAATCAGGTAATTTCACTTTAAAATGAAATTGACAGTTCTGCATACAGTCACAGTTAGCACCTTCAAATTCACATCTTGACTGCAATTAAGAAACCTAGCTGGCAAGCTGCAAGCTAAAATTTGTACTGCTCGCAATATTTACAATATTTACGTGCTCGCAGATTAATTCCTAAATTTACGTGCTCACATAGACAGGTAAGCGTAAAATTTGCGCACAATAACATGCTCGTAACTGTTGAGCTCGTAAGATGCTCGTCTATTAACGTGCTCAAAATAATGTGCATGTAATCTGCTCACGAGCTCGTAACTGACAAATAATGCTCATAATTAGCTCGTTTTGTGAACTTCTGATCATTTGTAAATTATGAACTATTGCTCGTACAAGCTCGTACGAACACATATTGCTCGGTTTGAGCACACACGTGCTTTCTTAAAGCTCGTACGAGCTCGAAACATGCACATACGAACTCGTTTTGCTGACTACATTTTCGTACTAAACAATGAAAATCTTCCTAAGATCATGAAATATATTTCATGGAAAAACTTCAGTACATTTAATCACACATAAAATTGAGAATCTTCCTGTTAGTTGCAAATTAAGGTTGTTGTTGTTGTTGTTGGATTGTAATGGCGCCTTCACAAATTAAGGTCAGGAGTGACAAATTATTTAAAGCCCAAATGGTTGAAATACGCGATTTGAGATTCTAATAGGGACAATACCTTCATATATGACAATGGAATTGTAAAAAGAGATTCTTGCTACTTGAGGAGGTGAATTCAGCCTCTTGATCAAATTGACTTCTATCTGCCGTATTCGTGTTTAAAATGTGTCAACAACTTCAAGGCAAAATACAAGCGAACTACAAAGGCATAAAATCATCCGTAAGCAACAGGGGACATTAATGATAAGCGCAGTGCAATGTTGCCTGTTGGACATTCCATTAACTGGTTTCACATTACCAAACAGAATATTCACAGAAGACAGTATAGCAAAACATTATTATCTTCTTCTTGCTATAGGGTACAATTTTTCATAGTTCGATCTCTAAAATAGTTTAATATTCAAAACTGGAGCACATTTATCCTGGGTTTTCATGCACATAGAACTCTAGGCGTGGATTAAGATAGCAATGTAGTACAACCTTAAAAGATAAAACAGATAAAAATCGTCTCAGCCTTTTAGTTTGTTAATATGAATCTGACATATAAAAACACACCTAAATTTACTTTCCAATAATAATTGGTACTCAGGCAATATATGATATATCGTCGGCCGCTTCACATACTAACGTATTTGCAAAATACGCATTTCGAGAAAAACGGCTTTTAAGATTTTGCGATTTTAATTTGCCCCATACTGGTAATTAAAACCTAGTGTGAAATCGCCGAAATAAGTTAAATTTCAAATATATTTAACTTATCAGCTTCCAATTTATTTAGATATGCGAAAAGATGATGTTAAATAAAATACGTCACTATGTGAAAACGACAAAATAGAAATTTCAACGTGTAAATAACAAATACGACGCGCAAATACGTCGTTATGTGACGCGTTTGCGAAAATACGTCACTATGTGAAAACGACAAAATAACAATTCTACCGTAAACTGTAAAATACGTCGCACAAATACGTCACTATGTGACGCGGCGAATACTTCAAAATGAAGATACGATGCAATGGGCCTGCGCAGTATAGATTTTCGACAAATACGTCGTTATGTGATGCGGACAATTCAACTTTTTGTAAATACGTCATAATTAGCGAATTAATATTTTACTAATTAAGCCACTTTAAAATTTGGTGAATATGTAGAATAGTACAAAACAAACGTTACATGCCAAATTCTTCCAACAAGCGCGCAAATGTCGAATACGTCATATGTGACGCGGCCGGACGATATGATGATGTATAATATTGGACGACGACGACGACGTACTTGATGATGATGGTGGGATGATGATGAGGATGATGATGATCCCTAACGTCCCTAGGAAGTAATCTGACAATCACCGCAAAAAGAGAATGTACGGATTGGTTATGTCAGATCTAGGAGATTCCAACTCACAAGAAGGGGTCCGCTCCGCGTTTTTTTGTCACGTGGGTTTGAAGGTTTTAAGGGACGATAGGGATATTACATTCAACCGGCGACAAGTTAGTTTTGGTCTGATTTGGCACTGATTAATCCAGCGAATGTTGGAAAGTTTGTTAAGATCGTCAAACTATGTGCGCAGTGGTAAGGTTGTCACTTAAACAAAATTGGACATACGGTTCCCCAAGAATTCAAGAGGAATTGAGCAAATTACCCATGAACGCACCCCCATCCTTGAAGTGGGGAAATAAGCTCTCCCGTGACACCCTATAGATGTGTAGATACCCATCGCAGTATGTTAACCCCTGAATGACCTTGGTCTGACATCGTATTAATGTTCCAGGAGTGCTGGCATTTTCACGATTTGATATATATATAAATAAAGCTGTTCATTTGCAAATTAGAACGATTGATGGTATAAAAAATCGGCGCCGACCTTTTATTCTAAGAAATATTTGGGTTTAAGTTGGAGCAGTAAATATATATATATATATATATTATATTATATAGTATATATATATAGTTATATATATATTTATATATATATATATATATAGTTATATATATAATATTATTTAGGGGGCATCTATAGCCCCCCTTATTTTTAACCATTCTTTCGATTTTGTTATGCAATTATAAATGTGTGCCCACACTATCAAAATAAATACAATAAAAAAAAAAAAAATTTCATCAAAATCGGACTTCGCCTCATGGGTCCACCGGTCATTAGAAAGTGTTCAATGAGCAAAATACGCATTTCATAAAGCAGCTATTTTGGACCACATTATACTTTTACTATGTGGCCTTTTCGCTTAAATGGCTGCCATATTAGAAATAGTGCTAATAGTGTCTATTTGAAGGTTTCAAGGCCCTTTCTACTAGCCACTACATTATAAAGTGCACAAAGAGCAAGGAGGCATTTCATAAGGCAGCTATTTTGACACATATACTTTAAATAGCTTAAAATGGCTTAAAATGGTTGCCGTATTATAAATAGTGGTAATCCTATCAACCAAAAGTTTGCAAGACCATTCTAAAAGCCAACGCATTTTTTTTGCAAATGTCAGCTATGGTAGTAGTATTGATTTCTGCATCAAGTAATAGATGCCTTATGTTAACACAGAGTATATTCCTTAAATGTTATCTTAAACACTTACAATTGTATGAATTAGCTTATTTACCGGCTTCAGTGTTTGATTTGCACGTTCAGAGATTCGGAAAGTTTTTGCGGTCTGTTCAACAACTTGCAGCAAATTTGGTTGTTGCTTTTTGATTTGATGCATACAAGAAGTTCACACTGAGTTTTACTCCGCGTTCTGCACAGTTGTTGATCACATTGATGGCACCATTCACCAATGTTGGTCAAGGTTTCCTGGTATGCAGGAGAGAATTTGGACAGTCGTTAACATCTCAGTGAGAAAGCCACGTGTCTATTTGCAGGATGCATAGAGTACACCAAGAGTCCTCATTGACCAAGTCTTCAAGAGTTGTTGCTGAAGTAGTGTTGGTTGGAAATGCAGGCTTCGAATTTTAACTCCAACCGTTTAGGTGCCTGCACTACGTTACTGTGGGGTTAAACTGCAGCAGCTGATCAGCCAGTGCAACATCGCTTATCTGTGGGAACTATATCACTAAAGAGTGTAAGGGGCACCATGTCCCCAGTCAAATAATACGCTTTAAAGCCTGATTGCACTGCAGAAACCTTTGGGTTTACAACCTCATAATTATAGTAACTTGTGAAACAGAATGAGGTAAATCCCATTGGGCATCAGCAGCTGAAGTTTTTCCCGGTATTCCCATTAGGAGACTTGTCAAAATATTTATTTTTGTAGTTGGGACTTCCAATTATGTGGTAGAAGTCGATACTCCCAAACTTGCTCTCGCTACGATCTCCACAGCGCTTATGGTAGCATAATTGTGTTATCATGGAGCAAGTTATTAGAACGTGAAGGGGCTGTGAAATCTGAAAAATGTTGATATCACATACAGTAGTGATTTTGTTCCGAGTTCAAAATCAATTGTCACCTTTTGACTTAAGTTTGTTGATCCTTGTTGACCTTAGATATTTTCCTTAATTGTTGACCTTTGACCTTGTTGACCTTGAACTTAAATCTTTTGTTGGTGGCTTTCGACCCCCTTTGTTGAAAATTCAAGAAACAAGTCCCATAAGAGGGCATGTAACTTTGTTTCAAATTGGACTATCTTTATACTGTATGTTTTTTAGAGAGGCCAAGTTCACATGTACTACACGTTTCATGGAAAAGCCCATTTTTCGAATTAGGCCTGCGGTGGACCATAAGACGAACTCCGAGTTAAGTAGAAATCGATAGGGATTTAGTTTGGGGACAAAGTGGAAACATGTCCCCATACGTGTTAAGACTATGAACAAAAATATTTACAACTATAGGGGCTATAGATGCACCCTAAGTATATATTATGATATATCTATATATATATATATATCGTCGGGGGCGGGAAAAAATTCCCTCTACCCCCCCCCCCCTCTCTTCCACCTATCTAGCCTTTCTTTAACCTCACACATCCCCTCCCCCCCCCCCCATAATATAACCTCTCTTCTCCCTCCACTTATTTCCTCTTTCGCCTTCCATTCCCCCCTTTAATTCACCCCACCCTCTCCCCCCCCCCCCCTCCCCTCCCTGCTCCTACCCCCTAACCTCCCTTCCCCCCCCCCCCTTCCTCATTCCCCTTACCCTGCTCGCTCCCCCTCAACTTCTTCCATTCCCTACCATTCTTAGCCTTCGCCCCGCGCCCCCCCTCCCCCCCGCTAACAACCCTCCACCCTTTTTAAATCACCTCCCATTCCCCACCCTTCTCACCCTTCACCCCTACGGCCACCCCAGCCACCCATCCCCTCCCCTCTCTAAGCTACCTTACGCCTACCTCTTCCCCTACCCCCCCCTCCCCCATCCTCTCCGCCTCCCTATAGCTCCCCTTTCATCCTCTCACTATTTTCTATACCTCCTCGTCCTACTCATGCCCTCCCCATTTCCTTTCCACCCTTTTCTTTATTTCCCTCTCCTTCTCCTCATTCTCCTCCATTCTCTCCTTCTCTTCTCCACCCATCACCCCCCTCTTCCCCATTTGTGATTACATTTCCCCGACCCCTGCCCCTGTTAACCACCACATTTCTCACCTTGGTCTGTCCCATCTCTTTTACCCCATATCTGACACCTTTAATTCCTTCCCCTTATCCCCATTTCCATCCCCATAAGCTCCTACGACACTCCTTCCCTCAATCATCCTCCTCCCCCCCTCCACTCCTATACTCCCTCCCACCTTCACCTTTTCCCCGCACTATCCTCTATCCTCTTCACCTTCCACCTCCTACTATCCCCCCCTTTTCTTTCCCGACCCCCTACCTCCATCCCCCTCTCCCCCCATTCCTTCTCTGACTCATTCCGCCATATCTTCCTTGCTCCCCGTCCAACTCTCCCTCATCGCCTTCCCTCCCCTCTCTTTGTTATCCACTTCTCCTTCGATTCTCTACTCTCCCACATCCCATTAAGCTCCCCTTATCCCCTCTCTCCCCTCTTCACACCCCCCCTCCATTGCTTTTCTACCCTGTCCTTCCTCGCTACCAATCACCTTCACCCCCTTCATTTATCTGCCAGCCTCGGAAAACATCATATGTGCCTTTAACCTTTAAAAGCAAAACCTCAAATGTAGAGTAAAACAGTTAATATGACAAAACCTCATATGGAACATTTTTAGAGAGGGAACAAAAATGAAATAATTGGCTTGCAAGCCTGCACTAGAAAGGTTTTCCTTTCTAAATATATGTAGGTAATTATTTAATCCAGATTCTGATCTAAAATGCCATATGATTACTCATATTTGGCATGAAATTCAAGCTAGAACGCGATGTGACAAAAATGCACTGGGATTTTAGCACTGGGGCCCACATTTTACATAGAGGTTTTGCATTTGACCTCTGGAGTTACATAGGAGGGTTTTCCCGCAAAGCGACGATATATTTATAATATATATATATAGATATATATCTATATCTAGAGAGACTCTATAGATATATATATATTATATATATATAGATATTGGCCTAAGATAGTGACGTAGGGGGAAGGATGATAATTTATTAGTTTATAATGAGCTTTTATATTTTTTACAATTAATAAATTCATATCCTTTGTTATTCTCGTGGATATCCTTCATTGCATTAAATTAATTCATATCTTTTAGGAAATTAAAATCGCAATTACAAAGGGAGGCGTTAGGGGGAAGGCATATTTCGACCTAACGCCGTAAGGATGCGTGAATATCAAAAGATCGCCTTCCCCCTAAGCATGGAGATAGCGATATATATATCAATAGAGGCCGGGCAATATGGTATTCCACAGTGCCATATTTGGACCCTGATATTGCATCGCAATACATTACTTAACGATTATAATGGGGAATACTGAAATTCCAAAATGTTGGCAGTGACAATTCCGGTCATTTTAATGGAACTAAATTCCTGTACTATAAGAAAGGTGATCTTTGTATAAAAACCAACCTATAAAAAAAAACTGCTTTTTGAAACCCTTTTGAGAACTATAGTTTTTCGAATTCAAAATGAACAGACTCGGCACGAAAAATGCTGTAAACATGTTTCAATGTGTCCAAGCAATTTGGAAAGCTATTACAAAAACCACTGACTTACAGGACTTACTTGTGTATGACTTGGTGTAACACTGAAATCTCCTGAGTTAATATTGTTAATATTGCAATCAATTTAAACCGAGCTAATCAAAAGAATTTGCTGGGCGAAGAAAAGGTTACTCTCCTAAATGTGAATAAAAGAAGAATTCACTCTTAAAAGAAGGATCTGTTTCCTTTGAGGATTGGAAGATCGTAAAAATTGTCTTAAGGAGTGAAACTACATCACCTCCTTAAGAGTGAAACATCACTCCTTAAGCGTGAAACATTGAAACATCACTCCGTAAGAGTAAACATTTCACTCCAAAAGAGTAACAAATCACTCCAAAAGAATGGAAATAATTCACGAGGGTTTTCTCCAGTCGATCCTTACCGAGTGAAATGGCATTCCGTGGGAGTGGAATGTTGACCAAATTTGTGTTTGGCAATGGAATATTTCACTCTTTTACACATTAGAGATTAAAGTTAATTTTAGCTACGTTTGTATTCATTCGTGATTGCACTAATTTTGTTACAGCTTTGTTTGCTTTTCGCAAAATTTTTGATAGTTTTGTCATGAAACATTAATCGGAGAAACATAGGCCAATATTTGTACACGTCAATCCTGAGGTTTTTGACAGATCACGTTATCGTTTTTGATCAATTTGTCCCCACAATGTTGATTTTGATTGTGATATTGGAACGAGTTGATTAATCGAACTTGCTTTCACCACTGATGTTACGAGATATTTTACGATACAATGCTACCGATCTGAAATTCCTGATATGACAGCAACATATCCCGGCTGCTAATGGAGATATCTTCGTAAAGCCTGGCCACGGATAAACTCGCTTGGAACGCAACTCCGATTCTTCTTTATTGCAAAACGCTTTTGATAATTTATACCTTAGATTCCGAGGAGCGGAATTCAGGAGTCCCCCCCCCCCCAAAGCATAATCAGGAATGAGTCTAGGGGCAAAGTGGGCTACGCGAGGTCAATACCTAGACATGAGCACACCCGAGTCCACAATAGCTCAACTCTTAAATATGTTTGTGCAACATGAGTCAAAACATTTTAGCTGCTACTTATCTTTTGAAGCCAATTATGTTCCCGATGAACAGAGAAGTACACCGATCAATATTATTTCCAACTACAGTACCTTCGTGTTTCATTTTCCCAAGCAACGAAGCCCCGCTCTTGATGACATTACTGAAACAGATATTATCCCATTATGGAAAATATGTTACATATACAAGAAATTAAGCGGGCAGCTTACAACGTATTAAGTCCTGCGCTGGCAGCTTCTACTTGGTTAACGAGAGATCGTTCGACAGGGGAATTCGCTGCTATTTGTATAAATGACACTTTAACGCGCGCTTTCTGATACGGACAAGATTGAACACATCGCTTGCTTTTATGTGAGTTACTACAAAAGTAAACAATATTTGCAGACCGATTCGAAAGGGCGCGCACAGGACAGGCTGTTTTTCTACTCACGCTTTCATGCCCCCCCCACCTCCTCCCTCATCCCCACTCCCAACGCTTTCTCACTTTGGACCACGGTGTCCACAAAAGGAAGGGCGCAAAGGCAATTAGCAAACACAAATTTGGTCACCCCCCCTTACAAGGCCGGACTCTATTTGAGTGAGCAAAATGGCGCGCTTTGTTGTGTATCGTCTGCAAAGATTAATGATCAAATTGATCGCCAAAGGGAGTAGGACAGCATAATTGCGTTAACACTCCAGGGGGTTTCCCTTTTCGACTAAATGCAACAACGGTCAGTACATATTTATCGCTCGACCGACTAATGACAAAATCTAAAAAACATATTTGGAACCATTTCAATTTTTCCGATAAAGTGAGTAATGCGGGAAAACATCTTGTCACAATTTCACACGCGCAACCGTGCAGTGTTTCGAATCAAAAGATATTAAACGAGCCAAGCGAGAGATTGCTTTTGGTGAGACGGCAAAAGGACCAAATATCCAACAGAGACCGAAAATCGATTACATACACTTTGAGCACATATCATTACGCTTTAACGGACACCTCTTACTGCGTAAGGCTTGTTGATGAAAATGCACTTTATGTGATATTGACACAACCAGATCACCGCAAGGTGATTTTTGTTATTCTGTTCTTTACATACGATTCTGATTTTTTTCTTAGTTTATGTGGTATTACTGGTAAAAGGGCGTGACTTTTACTCTTTCTTTGAAGGGAAACATGGTTCACATGTCTATTGATCTGTCATGGGAAATTGAATTGGCAACTTTCGCAAACAATGTGCTTTCGGAATGTTATTTATATTCTAATATGAGGTAGCTGGGCAGGAAAACCGTGTGCATTGATTCTAAAATCAAAAACCTATGCGTATAGATCAATAAAAACCGGGGCCAATGCCAAAAAACTCAAAAGTAGTATACTGTATATGTTAAAATTTAAAGGAGACACAAAAATGGCCGATTGGTTGAAAGTGGTTTATTCTACTCAAAAGGAGATGTCTTTGTGGTTAGTTTTAATGATGCAGAGGAGAACAGAAATCTTTTTGAAATTTAGATTGCTGTGATTTTGACCAAATAGGAGAACAAAAGTTAAACATGATGGGGGGGGGTTTTAGTATTTGGCCCAATGTTTAAGTAATGATGTTTGCATTTCACCTTTGAAGTACATGAGAACTTTCCTGCAAGGCGACGATTTATTAATATATTCAGAAGTCCACAAAAATTCGCAATGCTAACTTAAAGAGTTGAAAAATATATCCTGACGAGGAGGATTAAGTGTTGCTGATTATATCTTTGTTCTTAAGTCGGGGTAGGTACGGTATACAATACAAAAAACAATGAAGAAACAAAAGACACGTGTGTGCGATGATCTTAAGAGAAGATGTTACCCGCAATTCTAAACAATTAAACAAGCGTTCGATAATGGAATCAAGCACTAAAACAAGAAAGTATAAACACAATTGGGATCGAGTGCTCGATAGTCACGAGGAAACGAGCAATAGTACTTAGGAAAGATGAACGTGTACAACCCAATGTGTTACCCATTAGACATTTTTACAACAGGTAAAACAACAATTCCGAGTCGATACAACCACCATGAAAAAGTAATTTGTAACATTGGGTTGTATGTAAACGTTTTCCTCGTGTATCGAGCAATCGATATCCATTGTGTTTATACGTTCGTGTGTGATGCGTGATTCTATTAGTATTACCTGCGCTTCTTAAAATGTAAATTAAAATATTAGTTACAATTATGTGTTCCAATTAGACATTTTACAACATTTAAGCAAATTCCAAGCCGATACAACCCAACATGAAAAATTTGTTGTAACACATTGATTTGGTAAAATGTTTCATCTTTCCTAAGTAATATGGAAGTGTTGTTTATGTAATCCATAAATTATCCTGGTACACTCACGCGAGTTATATGGTGTATTGAAAATATAATAAACGGGTTTTGGATTCGGAATCCTGCTCAATGTTTTTTGTTCCTTCTTCTTCAATTGCGCTCTAATTTATACGTGAAGTTCAAACAGTTTCACAGCACGTCATGTGGGATTATACAGACAAAATAATGTCATATCATCACCTATGCATAAAAAGGGCGCTTGGCTGGAGGGCAAAATATCAACCGTACATAACATGAGTTTGAAAAGTTGACCGTATCATTTATTGCATCGTAATTTGAAGATGGTGTGGATGTTGTATACAAACAAAGATGGGCTTTCTCTCTCTCATCACCTTCTCTTTCAGAACTCAAGATATGTAAGAGGTATGCCGTTAAACCCGCCTGCGGGAGTGAACTTCAGTTACTAATTTCCAAATGCAATCTAAAAAAGACAAACTCTAAAAATAGGTTAAAACTGATATGAAAGTAAAGTTTGCAACGTTTATGGTTTTGTTTTTCAAACGATTGCATTGAATGGTGCAACGGTATTGATCCCCAAGGCGGGCACCTATATTTTAACTTGTGTATCAACAGGACCTTAAGAAAGTGCACTAAAGAAGTATTTTGAGTGTGTAAAGTCACACCTAAAACAGGTATTATGTGAACGAATCTGTTCCATCCAAAGTTGGCGTTTTGCAACGGTTGCAAACCATAATTTACTGCAAAATTATTAGGTTATAAAACGAAAATACCGATTTGGGATAGGGAAATCGATTTTTTTCCCAGTTCACCACATAAAAAAATTATGATGTTAAAATGTTTTTGTTTTTTTTTTTGTTTTTGTTTGTGTTTTTTTTTAGGGGGCTTATATGTTTTCCTTATGTGTTTTGAAATATTTGTTTGCTTTGATTTGTTCTGATTTGAGATTGCCTTTTGTTTATTTATTTATTTTTGCTTTTGTATTGCTTTGTACCGGGTTGCAAGTTGTACTGCACATTGCATTATTATTGTCTGTATCAAACTTGACAAATTCGGATAAACCCTATTCATTCTTTATTGTACACTGATTTGCCTGATTTAGTCTATAAACTATAGATACGTTCGTCAAAGCATTTAGAGCGTTGTAGTAATTCGTAGAGTCATATTTTGCTTTTGAAACTATACATAAACACATATTACACATATTACACACATGACGAGTAACGAGTGCGTTCAGCAACGAACCTTGACAAAGCGTGAACGAGCTTGCACGTTGCAATATATCTCGTATCAATTTGAAACGTATGACATCCAGACTCCAGAAAAATATAGGCCACTCAAAATGCACCCAATCACGATCGCTTTACTCCTTGTCATAGTGACGTCACCACATGAACACACTGACTAGATCGCATATTATCTAGAAACAAGTTTTAACGCTGAACACATAAAGTACACTTACATGGTTATTTGACACAGAAAAAGTGGAAACTAGATAAAATAAAAACGAATATTGCAATAAATCAAGCTGTTGAGAGAAATCTGATTTTGGCTAACGCAGAAGTAGCGTTTTAAACGCTTGAGAGGGGTATCTTTAAAGCTTTTTTCATCTTTTGACAAAGAGCACTTAAGTGACCAAGGGCTTTTCACTCCCGTTAGTGGCCGGGGGGGTACAGGGAATCCCCCTGAGGAAACCACTTTCCGAGGGATTTTTTCACGAATTTTATACCACATGTGAAGGGTCATAAGACAACCCCAAATCAGCAATAAAAATGAAATGTGTTATTTTGGCTGCAAATTAGGGGCAAAACATTGTTTTCAAAACACGCGAAATTTGGGCAAAAATACGGAAAATTCAAATGAGCCTTGCGCTTACATCAAACATTTTGAAAACTTATTTTATGTTGATATATATTCTAGAAGACCCAAATTACATATATTTACCACGAAACCAGCAGTTTCAGGGAATCCTGTATTTTTTACGGGTGTTGCAAAATACACGTCATTTTCCCATAGAGTTTGTACAGTAACGGTTTATCAACGTCCATGATGAAATTGTTTGTTTTCAGCACATAAAGGGTTGATTATTTTTAATGTTACTGATAATTGTTTACTTACATGTATGTGTGAACTTATATCAGCAAAAAAAATCGCTTTGGTTCTTTGATTTTTAGTTGAGTAATCCTTAGTCATTGTTGGGTAAATTTTAGTCTATGTTAAGGTAAAATATACTCAGCTTGTGTAAAATTTACTCAGCTTTGACTAAGATTTTAATCAACAGAAGATGTTGTGACCGTTTTTACTCAACATTTTTGGAGCGCACCAAGCAAGTTTCACTCTTTGGATTGATTTTCATACTCTTTGAG